>CM055816.1:100084192-100203373 GCA_029582265.1 Zoroaster sp. YZ-2022 | reverse complement strand
GTCGACGGCAAAGTAAAAAGTCGACGGCAAAGTAAAAAGTCGACGGCAAAGTAAAAAGTCGACGGCAAAGTAAAAAGTCGACGGCAAAGTAAAAAGTCGACGGAAAAGTAAAAAGGCGACGGACAAGCATTCTAAAAACACGACGGAGAGTGTCCTCTATGGAACACCATATGTTATAATGGGACGTTATTTTCACATACTTTGCTCCATGCTTTCAGTTAATACGGAGAACCGACGCCGGACCGGAGAGGGCCAAACAATTTTTTATCGATACTACTGCACGAACTAGTTGATACTATACGGCGGTGCGCGAGGCCGGCCGGTATTGACATCAAATTCCCGGTGGTACCTATTGAGGGCGCCCAAAGTTGACCTATGCACTTTCATGATTTCTAGGATTTTCGTCACCGCAATTTGAGAGCTCCAAAATTGCCACGGGAAGTTTCTTTGCTAAATGAATGTGTTCCCGCGATCGAATGGCTGTATTCGGGAACACCCAACATGCCCAAATTTGAAATTACTCTAAATTAGTTTAGTTTAGTGGTCATGTTTCATTTTTTTTTCTTTATCGTGTGCTATTCCAAGTGTTGCAGGAGGAAATATCAAGACTGTCGACCAGTGCAGAGATCGACAGAGGAATATGGTCAGTGCAAGTAAGTACATGTACTAGCCCGCCTACACTGCAAGAAATATTAGGCAAACACGGTTGATGTGTTGCCCAACACTGGTCAACATATCAACAGGTTACACAGTTGGTTTACCATTGCCCAATGTTTGAATTTTTTTGGCCAAAATACAACAACAGCAGCAGCAGTGGCAGCGGCAGCAACAACAACAACAACAACAACAAGGTAAGTATGTCCATTCTACGGCGCCCAGCTTTTTTACCTCTATGTGTGCGGCGGTATGTTTCGAGTTGATTGGCAAGTATTCCAAGACAGTTCAATTGACTCAATGCTGAATAAGATAAAGCTGCATCAGTACGTGGAGCATTGCGAAGATTGAGTAGTTCATTGCGGCTGTAGGAAATTTTTTATAAAGCTGAGTGGAGTTTGTGGGTGTGTTGTTCAGTGTTTCAGGTCCAGGGTTTGGGTTTATGTCACCAGAAATTAAGAGTTCCAGGTGAAAGGTGGCAGATGAATTATCATAATATGATATAGGACAGCTCAAATATTTAAGATGGCGGATTGGTTATTGTTTATCTAGTGTACAAGCTCAAGTTTGCATGCTGTAGCCACATTCTAAAGATGAGTCATTGAGACACAATGGTCCGGATAGCAGGAGTAGAATAAACAGAATGTAGACCTCCATTGTCTAATCACAAGTCAGAGTTGACTGCACAAATAAAATGAACATACAAGATGTGTACCACTACACAGTAAAATCTTACAGCAGAGACAGACAAAATACCACAGTTTTTTCACTTATTATAAGAAAACAAATGTACCAATACTCACATAAAACGTCCAGTAGATTCCAGGTGTAATAAGAAATCCACTAGTATAAAAATGAAGACAAACTTGGAGCAACAAAACACTTACTTAGCACAAAAACTGGAGAGCTGTTATGAGTGGCTGCTTGTTAGGCGCTCATTTAGAAAGTGAACAGTTGTGGTAAATACTGACCAATTCTGGGAGAAATAACCTTACCCAACCCCGTGCTGCCCAACGTTTTTACAGTGCAGCTAGGCCTGCTCACATTAAATCAGTTGTTGTAATTATTAATAATTTAAATATTTCGATTTTCACTGCGTGCAGTTTCCACCTTAAAAAGATAACACTTTTCACTGTTTGTAGTCTCCGAGTCCAAGTTCTTATAATTGAAAGGATCGTATAGGTAGGCAGGTTCATGAAAATTTCAAGTTGTTCTAATCTCACCCATGTTTATTTTATCTGAAAGTGCTTTCAACATGCTTTACAATGAGGGGTCAACCACCTCTAGGGTGATGCAAAGCGATGTTATGAGAGTTTTCGTGTTCGGAAAATTCCCCTTTAATTCAAATACAAAATGAGCAAAAAGTTGTGACCATATACACCACATATTCAGATACCTTTCTGGCAAGATTTTCCTAAAATTGGAAATTTTTGGGCCCTCTAACAAAAATGTGCGCATTGAAAAAGTGATGCTGTTATGGTTTTTAGATAACTAAGTAGTTGGTGTTATTATTTATTGAATCATTTCACTAAGTGAAATACATCTTGATCAAAGGTCTTAAGTTTTACTGTAAAATTAGAAGTGAGTCACACATTTTGGTTTTAAAATGCATATCTTAGACACTGCCCTCTATAGCTTAATGTGATACTACCTAGGCACACCCTGTCATCCATTAAACAAATAGTGGCTATTTGTTACTGCAGACTATTTAATGCGTGTCCAATGGCTATTGACACCACAGTTATGTACGTGCAGTGATGATATCACACAAATTGTTCACTGCTTGTGTAAATGATTGTATACTATACAGTATAGCTTAGCCTTATCATTCTTACGTGTGGATTGGAGGATAGGGAGGGGTATTGCTGCATCATTCATTATCTATACATATTTTATTGTTTGTTTGTTTGCAGTCACCAAACGTAAGGGGCAGGTTGTGCAAACTGGTGGTGGCTGCGAACCATCCCCTCTTACACATGCTCAAGACATCATGTCTGAGGCTGTATCAAAAGATAAATTTGAGGGAATTAATGACCCCATTGACGTTTTCAAAGGTACGTTTAATTGTGTGGATTCCTGTCTGCTTTGTGAAGGGATTATCAGTATGATTAATTTGTTGTAAACAAAATAAGCTTAGAATTGTTGTAAATAAAATAAGCTTAGAATTGTTGTTGATCAATGTTCCACAGAAGAGTGGAAGTGCCCCCTTTAATGAACCATGCATGTACAGAAGTAAACAAAACTAAATCGGTGTGTGTTTTGTTTTGTTTTTCACTTTTTTTTTTTTTTTTGGGGGGGGTGCCTATCAGTCAGTACAGATAAAAAAATATATAAACCGTATAAAACCGTATACCTTCATACTGTCAAATATGGAATTGCTCCCTAATCACTTCAATTTACAGTTTATGGTCTTAATTTTCGATGTAATCACATTAAATAAAGTTGACCTTGACAGCTTCCTACATGTAGGAGACATGGACACAAGGTTTCATTGTTGGGGACTCTGGTAATTTTAAAACCATTCCTTATTCAAGAGCACGTTTGGGCACTCATCTCTATACTGTTGCAAACATGTCAGTCACACTACATGTGTGTAAGAATAGATAATCTTGCTAGAGAAACCAATATCCGGAGCTAGATGTCTCTCAAGTTAACTATACTCATGCACGCAAACTTTCCCAGGCTTTTCATTCTTGGTAATATTGTGGTAATATAAGTGCAACATTTTTAACACTCCAAAACTTTGGTTTCTTTTAAAACACTAAACAGTCCAACAAAATGCTGTTGCGAGCCGCTTGACCAGTCTGCATAGAGGATTCAAGTTTGCTTGAAGATAAAACTTGACATTTCTGTATTTATCACATGAACTGAGCCCAGACAACATGTCATACGAATGACAAAATGACTTAAACATTATTTTTTTCAGTATAATTGTACTTTTTGCCTGCGTTATTGTATTACAAATTATGTACAGTTTGTTAAGGAAAATTTCAAAAAACATCCCACATCTTCGTTTTTTTTCAAATAGTATTTGATTCTTGGGAGGAAGCTTGTATCGAGGTCCAGCAGAGACAAGAAAGCACCTGCCCATGTAAGTTATCCAAATTGCAATAATGACTGTAACATGCCCATGCACGTGCATATCCAAAGTATACAAAATATTAACAAATTATTACCATGTTACACTAAAGATGAAATCATATTTTTAAAGTAAGATGTCACCAGATGTCGCAAGTGGCTTTTTTACTTGGAACCATCCTGAATCCAGCAAAACGTTGGTATAAATTTTGGGAGAGTTGGGTTTTTTGTAAAACTATGAACTGGTTACAGTTAATGGAAGGACATGCTTCATAATCCAAAATATCTATTGATGATAATAAATAATAGATGGATTTATAAAGCACCATGCTAACAAATTTACTGAACAGCATTTAAAATTAAGAGTAAAAGAAATGATTGGAAATTAATTCAAAACAATAATATGGAATTCACATACAGTTAAGAAACACAAGTTTAATGGAGTTCATGGTTTGCAAGTTGAGTGCGTGGCTTTCCTATTTCATCAGCTTAAAACATTGAATGCCTCCCAAAGTGATCCACGGAGTGTTCTATTTTTGTCGAGGTGTAGGCTAGCAATTATTACTTTACCATGAGTGAATAAACAGGTTTGGTCCTGTCTGAAAAATATTAATTTGGTAAATTTAAGCTTAAATTTAAGCTTAACTAAGCTTAATTGTAACATTTATAGAACATATGATTTTCTCAAATTTTGGTGCGACAACTGCTCTGGTGCATTTATTTTCAGCCAACTGCGAGTCTTCTCAGCCTGGGGCAATTACTGGATCAGGTAGGCTATAATAATCAAGTGCACAATATTCAGACCTCTGTTTTAGTTTACATGAATTGACTTACTTTTTCAGGTGCATGTGTTGAAATTGAAAATTCGTGTTGAAATTGTTAAGGGAATCTCTGATAATTGTACATGACAATGCAAAGGACCATATGGAAAGACTTAATGATAATGGTTCCAATGGCAATTTTAATTTCATCAATTGAATAGCGCATTTCTGCCATTGAACATATTGAATAAAACTGAAACAGCCGTGGGTTTCTATTGCACAACACGAATCAATTATACGGCTCTGCATGTATCCATAGGCCTATACCTCGAAAAAATATGGGCGCGGCCATTTTACGAGTGACGTACCTAATTAGTCTTCATGAATTATTCATATTTAAAATAAAGAAAGACTTAACAATGACTCACCAATAAGAGAAGCTTATTACAGTGACGTTTATTGATTGACAGTTTATTTATAACCTCTCAACGGAGAGAAGGCATGTTCAATAATACTTTTAGTTTTTAAAACGTAAAAAAATATTAATCCTAGACATTTTTACAAAAGTTCAAAGTTTTTGTACATTTGGACCCCAAAAATTTACAGCTTTTTTATGATTTTACACATTTATACAAAATAAGAAAAAGCGGATTTTTAGAGTTATTTGACATATCAAATTTGATGAAAGAGGACATGATTTAGATTGTTATCGTTAACTCGACCGAGCTAACAATTTTTTAACGGTAGGTTTTACCTCGATGAATACTGCATTTTTTCACCTTTTTTGGATTAAAATTCCAGCCATATCTACATCACTAACGTTAAGAGTTCTTCTGGACGTCTCTGAAACAACTGAATTATTTCAATGTTTACTCTTTTATGTGGAACATCATGGAAAGGACTTTCTTATCGTTGGATATGCTGGTACTTGCTCTATCATTGGTCTGACCTCCATGGTCTGACCAGCATTGTCCACTTCCTGTAATTTGAGCTGGCTAAAGCATGGTGGTCGCCATTTTGGCAACTCTCCGCACTGCAGGGGGCCGCTTCGGTGTAGACTGTACGGCGCCTATGTGCTACGGGTTGGTGTGCCAGGTCCCCGGTTTCGGGTGTCAAGACATTGATGATTGTACTGCAACAACTGTGTTTTAAACTTTCACTCAGGTAATTCTATTGTTTTAGGTTTGCCCAGAAAGCTACTAGTACTATAATTTATAAAACAAGTGTTAACTGGACTAGTGCAGATTTTATTCATGGACATGTTTTGTTTTAATTTTTAAAAAAACATGACAAACATGGTAGGCTATAATAGTATAAAAATAAAATGCACCTGTTATACAGCCAGCTGTTTTTAACTTTTTTATTCATACATAGGCTAGGAAACAAATAGCTTATCATCATTTTCCAATTTAAAAAAATTATATTGTTAGACCTGTCTGAGTAAATTAAACCAAAAATAAACAAACTGAATAAAATTGTATCCTTATTATTTCTTTTAAAAAGATTGGAGGATGTACAAACGGCAAACTTGAATGACGAAAACCCTCCAAAAGATGGAACTGCAACATTTTGAAGGATAATCAGGTACAGTAGAATAAACAATTAAAAATGTTTTATTTATTTATTTGTTATTTTTTTGGTTCATTTGTTAAAGAGTTTGGGGAGTAGCAACCAGAGTCGAGTACTTGTATTCCTAGTAATACATTGTTCTGTATTCGTACTCATGAAAAGGTATATTTTAGAACTGTCGGCCACTTATTTGACTCAGTATCATATTTAGATATTGAGAACAATTATCAAAAAAAATTACAGAATACTTGTAACTTAATGTACTTAAAGGCTGATAAATATTGACATGATTTTGTGTAACTTGACATAAAATGTTTTTACTTATTTTAAATTTCACTTATCTTTCTTTTGTAGGATGAATGGAATTGGTAACTATTGATGCACACCAAGATAATGGATGACACTTCAGGGGTAGAATGTCGTATCCGACCGCCACTTTTTCTCATTCAATATAATCAATAAAGTAAACTTACCTACCTCGTAAAGTGGAGAACATATGGATGATGATGGACATATACTTCAAATTATTCCACAATATTTATTTCATGAAAAATCAGGCATTTTTTGATATACGATAACTTCATCAGTCATGTCAGTCTGATCTTGTAAACTCCACAATTAGTGACGTATGACCAACACAGTCATTGTACATGCGCAGTGGCAACTATAATTAGGATCCTTTTATTTTCTGAAGGATTTTTTTAAGATAGGAAATAAAGTCCGAAAACCATAATAAAAGTGGATTTTAAAGAGAGTTTTCGCTTTCTGTACCACCAAAAATCGATATAATTTTTAAACTGGTTACACGGCCGTTCAACCCTATATACGCTCAGCGTTAAAAAGTTCATTCCCATTCGTCTGAGCGAGTTTTCATATCTCCAATAACGGCAAAGCCATTACGTCATCCATATAAGTTGAATTCAAGATGGCGGTGAAAATTCCGTGAAAATAAATCATACAAAAGGGGCAATAAAATCAGCAATACCAGGAGTTTTACTTTACAACAATCATTGTTAATCATGTAATCAGTGACAAACATGAGACTTGTCATGTTTTTAAACATAATTTAATATGCCTGTATAAAATAATCCGTGAAATGTGTGTTTTGCTGACGTTCTGTGTGTGACCATATTTTCCGTCAACGTTTGGAACGGTCATGAAATTCCCGTATTTGTTTTTTCTTATATTAAAAAGCTCAAAGTTTACCCGTAATAGGTATTTTAATTTCTGATAAATAAATAAATTTCCCAACTGCCATCAAACTCTAGATAAAAGGCCAGCGGTAGGTTTTTAGATTTTAGGCAACGTAAATTTGTATTTTTACAGATGCGGCGGCTACCTGTGTGTGTACAGTACGTGTACGGTGTGGCGCGCGTAAACATACATATGTACCGAGTGGCGCGAACTTTGAAATGCAAAATATTGACAAATTCGCCATACACATGGGATGTGTGTATATATGCATTAGAAAATTGCTGATCGTCAGAGCTGCGTGTGGGATGCACATGGAGGACATAAAATAAATAACTCTTGAGACAAGTATAGTATAGTTTTCAATATTTCTCCTTTTATTTAAAGTTAGGCTACATCAAGTCAACTGTTTTCTTAACAATGTTATAAAATCATGAGTTTCATTTTGCATCAAGAAGCCCTAAATAAACTGTGTAGAGTGTGGGCGATTAACAACAACAGCTTTACATAAGAATAGTTCTACAGTATGTACACAATACACTAAGGAGTCTGAAAGAGCATTTAAGATTAATGTATGGCAAGATGATGCCCTGGTTCACCCTCGTTATTTGTGCTGGAGGTGCATAAGGTTTTTGAGACATGAGGCCAGTGATTCAAGAAGTGGACCCAGGGAGACAACGATAATAACTTGGGACAAACACTCACGAACAGGAAAATGTGACACATGTGAGCTGTACAGAAATCACCACAAGGGGGGCCGTCCTATAAAGCGGAAAAGGAGTGGCTACGGCCTTCCTAATTGTACAAGAACACAAGACGTTGGCGCTGAGACCAGCCCATGTTTAACTTTAAATATACCGCCATACATCAGTGAGCCAGTTCCACATTATTTGGATATTTTACATTCAGCAGCAGAGGCCAACCTTTTCATCTGCGCCATATGCCAATGTATCTTAGGTTTACCAACTGTTCAAACAACATGTGAACACAATTTTTGTGCTGACTGTTTGCTAGCTTGGTTTGAGTACAGACAAAGCAACAATGTGCCCTGTCCTATCTGTAACACACAAGTTTATATTGGAGATGTTACTCTATGCCCAAGGGTTCTGCGTGTTCAACTAACAACACTCCCAACAGTCTGTTTCAACTGCGGAACCATTGGAAAATTAGTTCCAATGAAAAGTCATGTTTGCCCCCTACAAACCCCCAGACCTAGAGCAGCTGTGTACTACCCACCTTCCTCCCCAAATAAAAGTCAAGAAAGCTATAAGACAGAAGCAACACAAGCAGCTCGTTTGCTTAAGTCAATGGCCACTAAACATGTCAAAGGTACTCCCATCCCTCCAGAGATTGAGGAAGCAGCTGACAGATGGACTTGGCTCAAACTCAAGCAATCCCAGAATGTCAGACTCAAAACTCTTGGCAGGGTAAGTTTAATCGACTTACAGCTCATACATTAAATTCACTGAATCCTGTTTATGTTATTCTCTTTTTCTTTTTTTGGACGGGGAGGGGGGGGGTGTAGACAAATGGCATGTGTTTTTATTAAGTGTTTATTGTTTTTGTCTCACTCAGCCAGCCTATGCTAAACTCATAAGCCATGCAAAGGCAAAGGAACTGGATGAGCCTGTAAGTGAGCCACAACCAAGTGTTGATGACAACAGCTGTATGAGTGCCAACCTGTCCCTAGCTATGATGCGGGATTGTCAGCTAGCATGGGAGCAACTGCGGAAGCTTCGCAGGTAATTTGAAAATATTGTTAACAAATATTGCCTCAAAAAACTAACGCAGCTCTTTAAACAGCCTTAGTGATATTTATAAAAAAAATTACATGCTTAATTAATTTATATGGAATGGATACATGTACATGTACTGTAGTTTGTTTTTGGGAGTTGGAGGAGGTGAAATGTGATGCATTAGTTTGTTTATCTATAAATTTGTGTGGGCCCTAGATTTATCCAAGGCGCCTATGTCCCCCAACTTTTGAAAATGAAACTAATTTCATTAATTGTGTTGGTTGCCATGATACATTTTTAGTATGAAATTATTGCATTTATACCTATCTATTTAACGCAAATCATTCCTAAATTGCGCAAATCCCCAGATTGCGTTGTGCGATCGATTGTGCAGATTTTTGTGCAATCTATAGATCTATAGATTATGCATAGATTGAGCAGAGCAATCTGCAGATTGTGCAAATCCCTAAATTGCTCTCAACATATACATTCACAGCTTCCTTACAACAAATTAAAGACATTTTTAAAATTATATTTCAAAAGACATACCTTAAGACATCACAGCGTAGTGGACTGATGACAAATTTGAACAACTTTCACAATTTACGAGAAATTATTCGAACAGTTTTAAGAAATATTCTTGATTTTTATCACTCAGATACCTAGGAAATATGGGAGTGTCAATTCCTTCAGAGCATTCCATGAGGAAGCAAGAGACAGCACTCCTCAAAGATAACATTGTAGGCAAGCTGATTCCTCTCCTCTTCAAATCTTCCAGTGCCAAGGGGCTTGATGGGATGGAGACTCGGCAGGTACCATGTGTTGTTGTCAATGACATAAGTAGCATGGTCTTTGATTATCTGGATAGGCATGACATGTGAGTATTCCTTCCTTGTATGCAGTGACTACTTGATGTGTAATACTTGTGATTGCCTGTAATTAAATATAACAATTCAACATAAGTACATGTACATACATATACCAAAAACTAATTGATATTTGTTTACTACCATATATTTGTTTGAGCTACATAACTTATTTTTGATTTTCACACTTTCTATTTAGTGCATGACCACTAGTTATCTGATGAACTTATTATTTATCAGTGTTGGAATAACAAAACTTGTTGATTTTGTATATATACTTTGCAGAAATGGTTCACTGACATGGCACAGTGTTATTCCAAGTAATGAAATCTGGCTGAAGATTGGGGGTGACAAGGGGGGAAACTCATTCAAGATGTGCTACCAGATAGTCAACACTCATCATCCCAACTCTAAGAAAAATACTGTTGTATTCACATGTTTCGAGGCACCTGACTCAACTGTGAATTTACATCGTACACTACCCCCAATCATGGAGAAAGTAGCTGAACTACAAAAGCAGACTTGGAGGTACGTAACTGACATAATCTGACTTTACCCAGATCGGCAATAAAATCAATTAGTCAACAGTTTCAAAGTCTGTAATGTTTGCGTTCAATATTTTGTACAAGCTAAGTTTATTTTAAATAATGACTTACTCTATGCAATGAATCTTTCCAGATAGTTGTATTGGCTTGAAGCACAGGGATGTTTATTTGTAGGGGAACACCACTGGTATATGCCCCGTGAAGCAGATTATGTTGAACTCGTAATAAATGCAAATCAGAAAAACAAAGTGTCAGTGTTTTGAATGCAGTTAAATGATAAAATATGTTTCTTTTTTGTGATTTAAACCAGGGGAAAGTCCATTAAGCTATTCTTCTTTGGAGATTACGAGCTCATCACCAAGATGTATGGAATATGCAGTTGTAATGGTAGGTACATTTCTCTATGGTACATTGTAAACTTCTAAGAAGATATAACAAATTTGTCAAAGGTGGGGCTTATGTAGGCATGTCGGAAAGTGGGGGAGAGGGACAGGCCTTCCACTTGTTGCCATGACATGTATAAAAAGGCAATGTAAAAATAAATAAATAAATGCTACCTATGGAAATGGGGTTTAATTCAACACAAACTCAGTAGATATTGTAACCAAAATCATCAATCAGAATTCTGTAAAATGCTTATAGGTAACAAACCTTTTGTAATTCTTTGAAGCCCGGTATTGCTGCCTGTATTGCCTAGCCTCACGGGAACAGATGCAAGTGTCACATACAGAGCGGGGGGATTGTTCACCTCGGTCCCTTCATTCAATGCAGGTGGACTACGCTGCATATTGTGCTGATGGCTCAAGAAAGTCCCGAGCCAAAGATGTGTCCCATAGTGTCATTGCACAGCCAATGCTCATGCTACCAATTGACCAGGTAAGTGTACATTAGGTGCAGATCCAGTTCCAATACTTCTTATTAGGAGTTCTGTTTATGGGCGTATGGTGAGCTGTTATAGTTGAGTGCAGATTGGACATTCCCCCTCCCATCTGAATCCTCTTCTAAGCAGACATGGTGTTGTGTACTAGTCACTGTGTTAAAAACAGAGTACATATAATACAAGATTATAACATAATTATTAGAAAATGAATATTTAGACATATCTAATGGAAGTTATTTGTCTTTTGGTGAATCAGGTTGTGTTACCTAGCCTGCACATGTCATTGGGTATATTTAAGAAGCTATTTGACATGTTGGAAGCACAATGCCATGAACTTGACATGAAGCTCTTCTCGCTGTGTGACAAATACTGATGAAGACGATGATGACGCTTCACCAGAGTGTAATTTTGACCAGCAAGTGAATGCCGAGTACAAGCGCCAAATAGCACTTAAAGAGGAAAAGCAGAAGAAAGAAGAGGAGCTGGATCAGATAGAGGAGGAATTGCCACTCCATCTACTGCAGAATAATCTTCAGGCTATAGACCAAACCTTTCAAGACATGGCAAAGAGAGCATTCACACTTCGCCAAGAGCTACAAGAGTTGGTGAGTTTATTTTTACAATTTTTTATTGTATTATTTCTATTTATTTTCATTTTATTTTGTTTTTTAATTTGTTTATTTATTTATCATAATTTACATCTGATGCATGTTCAAATAAGCTTATCCCTTCAATAATGTTATTTATATTTACATGTATGTAGGATAACATTCACATGAGACTTCCCCTGGGAACAGGACCAGTGGTTGGTTGCTTGGATGATGTACTCCAAGATTTCAAGGTTATGCGACAGGCCTATCACGGGAAGTCATTTGTGGGCA
The DNA here is from genome assembly GCA_029582265.1 of Zoroaster sp. YZ-2022. Classification (NCBI taxonomy): domain Eukaryota; kingdom Metazoa; phylum Echinodermata; class Asteroidea; order Forcipulatida; family Zoroasteridae; genus Zoroaster; species Zoroaster sp. YZ-2022. The sequence goes on along the minus strand of CM055816.1, from coordinate 100,191,212 downwards.
ATCATGTCCATAGATGTTGCCAGGTGAAACAAATTATTTTTTGATGTTATATTGTGTAATATTCAAGTTTATAAACAAATATTCATGGTTCACGTATTTAATTTATGGCTTATACACTTACCATAATACTACTTTATCCTCAATTAGCTTGATGTTATCCAAGCACTCACGGCAGCCCCACGTAAGGTCCTTCAGGAAATGCCTTGTGATAACATTCCTGTTGCTCAACATCAGGCACTTGTCAGAAATGCTGCTCAAGTTGGGGCTACATTCAGTGAAACCTTCTTGAAGTTTGCAGACGTGCATCACGCAATCAACCACTCAAAGCCAATCAAACACGATGACCTAATAAAAATTGGTAAGAAAAAGTTAGTTTAAATACTCTCCATAAACTTCACTTCCTTATTCTAACAATGTGCATTAGTGTAAGTTTTAAGGGAGTACATTGTCACCAAACCTCTATATGCTTGACTCCATTTTAAGAAGGAAAGGTACACCATACTTCATTACATTGCAAGACACCACGATTTCATGTGTAGGCTATACAGTACTAAACCTACCTTTAAATTAATGTTCTGATGATTTATTCACTGCAGACACCTGTATAAAGAGCTTTATGGCCTGCTACAGAAGTAACTTCCCGACTGCATCAATAACCCCAAAACTACATCTCCTGGAGGACCATACAGTCGGTCAACTTCAGCGGTTTGGTGTTGGTTTTGGCCTTCTTAGGTGGTGAGCTCATACACACAGAGTTCAACCGTACTGGCCGAGTTGTGTGTGGGATGAAAGACCCCCTTCAGCGCCTTATTACAATAGTAAAGCGACACCATCTTAGCACCACTCCTGAAATCCAAAAACACACAATCACAAAGTTTCATAAGAAAGAGGAATGATTAAAAATACCATGAATTACAAAAAATAAATATAAACAAAAATAAATAAAAACAGTTTTGCTTTATGTATCCAGCATACATGTTCTGTATGACTTGATCATGTACATGTACGTGTACATGATCCAGTAGGCCTAATGTAAACATGAAGAAAAAAAAACATTGTGACCAACATGTACATGTAACTTATAATAACAGTAAATGCATATGTACGTATACAGTATTAGGCAGCATAATATATTTTTAAGCATGATGATGACCATTCATGAAGTGACAAGTGTTCATACATATGTGCATTTATCAAACATGTATTTATTGAAATGTTCCGCATTCATGGTCATTGCTATTTTATTTGTATAATTTGATAGTGTTAAGTAGGTACACACATTATTAAGCAATTATTTTTCTTGTTTTGCTTTCAACCTATTGTGAGCATAGAGCAATGACGTGTCATGATTGTAAATATGAATAAATAGCAACACATTTTGTTTCTCCCATGTAAACAACTAGCTGTCCCATGACATGAGGCAACGTGCAAGTCAAAAGAGCCTGAAATCCACTCTCTGAGCCAATTTTTTTTTTTAGCCACCTACAATAATTTCAGATTTAGTCCTAGACTTGCAAGTTGAAAATGTTTTTATGGAAACAAATAAAATAAATTATAGGTCTAAAGTTATAGAAAAATTCTATTATTTTAAGTTACGTTACCATATTTTGAGTCAAATTATTAAATTTGTGTCTGCTTCAAGAAGATAAAGACATGGTCTCCGATGTGACTTGTGATCTTTTCTAGATTCTAACGTTCGTTAAGTATAGTAGGCCTACTAGTACTAACGTTTTAAAAGTTTATTTTGATATTATTATATTATTATATCGTTTTTATGGAGATAGCTTATGCTTATAGTTATATCATTATCATGGAGGAAGTTCCTTAGTTATGTACATGTTTAATATTTCCTCCATGGTTCAATGTACATGTACATGTTTGTATACACGCATGTCCATGTTCTGTACATGTACTATATACATTAATAGTTTATTTATAATACAGTATGTAGATCCACATGTGGGCCACATGTACATGTACATGTACGCTGTGCATGTGTACGTCGCTAGCTACGTGACATGCCTTGAAAAAGAAAACAACAAAAACTCCCCTCAAAACACATACTTTATTTTCAAAACTACCGCTGGCCTTACCTTGTCATTCACGTGGTTGGTGGAACTATCTGAGATCTGATTGTGGTTGAAAATACTGTATCAGCCAAAACTTTAGTTCTGATGAAAAATTACTTTTAATAATGAGAAGTTTTACACGTGGTTTCAAGACGCCAAATAACCGCTTATCGTGTCGGGGCTCGACATAGGTCAAATGTTATCATGCAAATATATTTTAATGTAATTTGCGTAATAAATGAATATTTATATATCTTCCAACTACGTAAAAATTGTTTACTTGATTATATTTTACTTTAACCAATCAAAACATGTCATAAAAACAACAACATCAATATTTTTAAATACGTTTATATTACGCCCATTGATCGAGCCTAATTTGCATATTCTTCGTCGTACGAATGCCGCGACCTATTCCAACAACAGAGGGCGCTATTTTTTAAAAGGAGAACGGCCGTGGTTAGTGGTTGCAAAATAATTCCAAAAAGCCCTTAAAAAGTGGGGGTTGGATCTGACATTCTTTCCCACTTCAGAAGCTCTCCATAGATGAGTGTCCAAGATGATTGAAATTAGTTGTAAACATTAACAAATTTAGTGACTGATAAAGTCTGATCAGAAAATATTATATTTTTAGAAAAAGATGTAAATGAAATAGTTGCAGCAGCATATTACAGAAATGACTCGCTGAATAGAGAAAATCAACTTGTTTTCCTCTAAATGTATAATTATTAGTTCCACATCCCCATGATCCTAGGCCCTTTTTCTACAATAAAAATAATAAAAGTTATGAAAAGGATGATTAATTTGGTTAAATTAAAATGATTTAGGGAACAGTCGTTTTCTAGTTAAGTGTATAGTTTATATTTGATCATAATAAATATGTTGCGCATTTGTAAGAATAAACATAAAGATTGTCATGTTTTTGCTTTGAATGTTGTTTTACTGTACCCCTTAGTAAAATAAATTAAACGAGAATCAAAACTTTAACTGCTAGGCCATTAATAATAATCTGGGAAGTGATGCAAACAATTTGACATGATGGGTATGTGGTCTTTGCTGGTCGACTGTCAAAGAAAAAAACCTCTGTATATTTATTTATAATAATAATTATTATGCAAAATAAATATTAATTTTATATGGGCCATTAAAATTTTCATGTTTGAAGTCTTGGCATGAAAATTTTAAGTATTAATTGAATTTTCACGGAATGGGTGCACCCTCGCGCCATTCATTTGCATGTCCCAAAGTATTGTGTAGAGATCAAATTCCCATAGGGATTGCACGTGACCTTCAAACCGCAAAATAGCGTGACGAGATTTTATCAGCAAGCAATTAAATAAATTGTTAGCTCTCTACTTATATATCCGTTTAATTAAAACAACATATGAATTGCAAATAGATGGATTCGACATATTTGGGAAAATCCGCTTAACTTGAGAACTTTGCCGATTTCAAAGGGTTCGTTTTGCAAAGTAAACAAACGTCAACACAAATCTGCATAATGACGTCACAAACGCGCACTAATTAATGAACTCCCGCGTGAGGTTACGTAGTTAAGTTGTTGACGCGCAAGCTCAAACTGGATCCCGGCGCCAGCGCGTCTAGCTGTCTACGCTAGTAATTCCACTAGCTATGACCGTGAAAACGAATGTAACAGTAGGTGTATGACATGTGATCACATCGTGCGGACAGAATCGAACCGCAGGGATCAAAACAAGGCAAGAATTGGTCAAAAACACAGTGTAAAAGTTTACAATATTTTTTATGATCAAAGGCATACACATAATAACAATACAGTATAGATTCATAGTAGATTCATAGATTTAAGGTATTACAGTGCAATGTGTTTATTTCTTCGTAAAACATGCACGTAAAACATGCACGTAAAACATGCATCTACGTTTTTTTGTACATTCTTTATCCTAGCGCTTATGTGAAAACATAACGATAGGATCATCCTAGCTAAGCGATCCCGAACGGAGAGCAAAGTGGACTGCGGCGCTGAAGAAACCGTTGGATTGGCAGCCGACGCGTATGCAGTGATCATGTCATCTCAGGTAGGAAGGCAAACCCGTACGTATCTTTCCTTTCTCCATTTCATAACCTAGGCCCTAAACAAAGTTAGCTGAAAGCCAAAAACAACTCTGTAGGACTACGCATGTATCATAAATACTTATAATAGTTTCTCGTTAGTGCCTGCATTTTGGCCCAGCATGGATATCTTCATTTAGTTATTATATTAAAAGCAGTGCATACAATTACAAAATATAAAAACAGTTTTTCATACAATTAAACTAGTGAAAGTGTGAATTTCACTCATCATCACACTGCAAATTTGTTGGTCACAAATTGTGTTGGTTAAACGCATTACTAACTTGTTGGTTAAAAATATTGGCAGTTGGTTAAACGAAATCATTGCCCAACACGTTTGGGCAGACTTGACCAAATTGTTGGTTAACTGGATGGTCCAATGTTTATATCAAGTTGTTGTGCAAAGAGTTGCCGATAAGTTGGTCAAAATTATCACGCGACCTCACTTTTTAAAACCCTGCGGCAAGGGAGGGTAGCGGTAGTAAACCGCCACTTTTAGCTAATTAATTAATTAATCCTTAATTGAGCGCTCAAAAAAACTATTTTTTTTCAAGTTCCTACATCAGCCATAGCCTAACAACATAGCATAGCCCCTTTAGTGTAGTTATTTATAGTTCAGCCAGACACGAGCCAGATACCATGACCCCTTCGCCACAAGGCCATACCTTGTGTACAAAACATGGTATACACAGCCCATATCCCTTGACACAGCGGTACCCTTTGTGTGATCAATCATCCTGGTCTACAGGCTTGCCTCAGGATATCTGTGATCAATCATCCATGCTCAGGGGTTGCTTGACAGTGCCTGGAAAGGATTGACCAATAAACAAACTCAGAATTGATGTGTTTGGGCAGAGATTGGCTACTGGCAAATGGGGGGGGGGTGGTTTAGGGATTTTCCCTTACACTAATACACCGCAGATGGCTGGCTATGCATTCTTAGAGAGTTTTGTTTGGTATTATTTGGCCTGGACTACATTCAGGGACTGTCTGAGGTGTAGCTCTGCATGAAAATGGTATAAAACGGAGTGTACTGGCAAATGGGGGTGGTTTAGGATTTTCCTCACACTAATACACCGCAGATGGCTGGCTATGCATTCTTAGAGAGTTTTTTTGGTATTATTTGTGTTTGGGCAGAGATTGGCTACTGGGCAAATGGGGGATTGGAGATTTCACAGAAACTAAAAAACTAAATCAACTTCCTAACATTTGGACAAACATTTCTAAAACCTCTGGAAAGACAATATAAAAAAAAAAAAAAAAAAAATTTAAATAAAACAATAATTAAATTTAAAAAAATAATTGTAAAGTAATTTTTTTAAATTTTTTTTTTTTAAAACAATCTATAAGACCTCTGGAATGATTATCAGCTTGAAAAAATGGTATAAAACAGATTTTACAGTAGTTATTCATACGTATACCACGGGTCGGTTACAAACCGCCAACGTACTACAGCATTACACATGTGTAATGTAAATAAAACAATAATTAAATTTAAAAAAATAATTGTAAAGTAATTTTTTAAATTTTTTTTTTTTTATAACAATCTATAAGACCTCTGGAATGATTATCAGCTTGAAAAATGGTATAAAACATATTTTACAGTAGTTATTCATACGTATTACACTGGGCGGTTACAAACCGCCACGTAATATGTTCGTGTATATTGAAACGTTGAAAGAGGTCGGAGGGAGGGATTTTTTATTAACCAATGGTGTTGGGCACACACTGCAGCAGGGTGTGTTGGGCAAAGTTCCCGGGATTGGCGCATTCACTCCCGTTAACGCGCGCGCGCGAAACACATTCTGCACATACACCACCGGTACACTACACACCATGGCAGACGATCAAGGTCAGCAGCGGGTCGCAGATCTCCTTCGAGATTGGGGCATGGAATGCATCATTGAAACTTTCTCAGGTAAGATATTAACAACAAAACCAATATATAATACCCATAGAAGCTACTGATTGTGTTTAAGTGACACACCGTTTTGTTTTCAGTACAAAAGAATAAGTAGGCACGAGATTCCGCCGTGCATGATTCATGTACACACCACCGTTCGCACCCATTGAAACTTGTACTGAACATCGGTCTGTAAAATCGTTAGCTATCAGCAACGGATTCCATGTAGATTATAATCCGCTGCAATCTTTGCCATCGCTTGCGATAATGCAAAAAGGTATATATTTTATCAAATAACTTCAAAACGAAGGCATAGTGGGGTAAAACAGAGGTGTAGTTAGCTCTCTTCCTTCCTCCATGGTTACAGGCTCTGCATGCAAGCCTGTGCTATAAATAGACAGGGGAGGTCATGACCTTTCTATTGGTGTGTGTATACGCGCCGCGATAGGGCAGTGCATTTTGGGCAGCGATGGCGGTTCAAAAAGGGCATGTTTATCGGTCTTTTGTGAGTTGTTGACAAACATTCTGTGGTAAATAGGACACAAACACGCTTCAGAAATTGTCTTTATTTTAAACTTTTTTAATCTTTTGACATAAAGGAAAGACGACAGCAAGAAAGATTTAGGCAACCTAAAAATCTTGAAATCCAAAAATCGTTTTTTCTAAGGTTTTTTCATTATGTTTGAGCTTCGGTTTCAAATTACAGGTACATGTAAAACTCCCTTGGGGGACATTCATCATCTGGAGCGGTCACATTTATGTTTCTCTTACCCCTCATATGGGCTTTAAATAGTTTCACCTGTAAAAAAAAAATAGAAGATGCCCACCTCACATGCGCATCAAATATGGACTCTTCCATTTTGTTGGACAGGGATTTTGTTATTCTACAAAGGAGGGATGCATTGGAGCTATACTAAAGTGGTACATGACAATTTAATTTTGGTAATTATTATTTATGTGTAATATTATAGCATGTGTGATGTCGTCAACCTGGTCCAAAGCCACACATCTTGCATCCAAGCATCAGAGCATACAGAGCATATACCCACAGCCAAGCTGCAAAACTTGAAGAAGCATGTGCAGAATAAAGTGACTGAAATTTGTTCATGGTTCCTATACCAGTCACGAACCTTAACCATATTCTTCACATGATCGATGGTAACCAGCTTAGCAGCTCTACAGACCTTTTTTTTTTTCTTTTTTTTTTTACAAACATCGACCTCCGATTTCTATGGTCGGCCTCATACATCACAAAATGTATAACTGGGTTGGCACAAAATATGCCATGTTTGAATAACAAATGTAAATCCCTTTTTATGAGGATTATGTGTACTTTCTGTTTTGTGTGGTACAAGTTAATTATCAATGGTATGTGTAATTTGACAGCATTATTGTGTTAATTAATAACATGTCGTATTTGTTGCAGTGAAGGCCGCCCGTACTTTTGCCAACCACTGGTTGGCAAAAGTCGCGGCTGTGACGGTGTAAAGGAAAGGTCTAAAACATGTGCGTGAGTGGTTGCTGGTTTGAGGGGGGAGGACGGAGGGTTTAGATTTTTTTATCAGCTGGCCATCGGTTGCTGGCGTGTCGTGCAGGGCTAGGGGTAGAATATTGTATCCCTCCCCTGTTGGCCGTCGGACTAGGGAATGTACCCCTCGGAGGCATTATACTTCCCTGCTGATCGAGTGGTAGTCGTGGGAAGGGGAAGGGAGGGATATAATTTTGTATTCCTGCCCTCCTCGACGGCCAACGGGGGAGGGATAAAAAATTATATCTCAAGTCCTTCAACGACGGCCAGCGGGGGAGGGATATCCTAAGTCCTGTCACTAAGGCCAGCAGGGGTGGGAGCTGAGGGACTAAAAAAAATCTACCCCAAGTCTTGTCACGACGGCCAGGGAGGGCTAGAAAATTCTATCCCAAGTCTTGTCACTACGGCCAGCGGGGGAGGGATAGAATATTCTATCCCAAGGCCTGTCACTACGGCCAGCGGGGGAGGGATAGAATATTCTATCCCAAGGCCTGTCACGACGGCCAGCAGGGGAGGGAATCTATTGTGCACAGAACGTCCAGACAGGGGAGGGACATCTTTCTTGTTAATATACAATTACAAAGGTGTTGGTGGCGTGGGACACAACATTATATCCCTCCTGTCCCGACGGCCGGCAGTAGGTCCATATGAAATAAATTGTAAAGCTTTCAAAAGTTGTATTCAGAAATGTAGTACAATGAACTTACTTTTTAAGCAAAAGATTTGCAATATCAGTCACAGTAACTAAAATTGTGCAGTTTATTAGTATTCATTGTATAGAAATAAACAATTTTGTTAGAAGTCCGCGTTTTTTACAATTTGAAAAACGAGCGTTAATGTTCACGATAACTTATAGGATTCAAATATGAAAACCAAATGAAGGAAGCCATTTGTTAATAGTTTGCAACAGTTGAAGTTGATAATTTACAGAAAATAAACTTACGATAACTGTTATGAATATTAAAGCATCAAATTGAATCAAAATCTTTGGCATTGCTTAATCCTAAAAGGTGGTGGCGTCCAAAAATAAATTTAAATGTGAAATATATTGCAATCATTTTACAATTCATTTGAAGAATCCAGCGAACTTCATTTCGCGGCTGTATATTTCTGTTCTATAGTAAATTTCTAGCGAAAATAGAGAAACTGAAGCTGTAAATTTGTAGAACAAGCAAAAATGAAATTCTGTAATTAAAAATGAACGTGTTCATTGCAGAGATGGCTGGGGTGGGCCTGTCTACAGTGGCAACCATTGTCAAAGAAGTGTCTGAGGCAGTCGTTAGCAACCTCTGGGACATCTCCGTTGCCGCCCACTTTCCGCAGAACGAAGCTGAATTCAAGAAGAAAATGCTAGACTTTGAGGAATTTTGGCAATTTCCTTCCTGTTGGTCGGCTGTAGATGGTTGTCATATTCCCATTAAATGTCCAGCAGGGGGCCTACAATCGTGCAAGGAATATCACAACTTTAATATTGTTCTTATGGGAATGGTTGATGCGAAACATCGTTTCATTTGGGCCAGCTGCGGATTCCCAGGAAATTCCCATGACTCTATCATCCTCCAGTCCACAGCATTGTGGGGAAAATTGAGAAAAGGGGAAATAACACCACCCACCTCATCAAAAATTGGCGACGTTGATGTGCCCGCATTGATCTTAGGAGATTCAGCATTTCCATTCCGTCCCTGGCTTATGAAACCATACACCACTGCAGTTCTTACACCTGAGCAGCACTACTTCAACTACCGATTGAGCAGAGCGCGTATGGTTGTAGAAGGTGCATATGGGCAGCTCAAAGGACGGTGGAGGGTGCTTCATAGAAAGTGTGAGAGTACCCCAGATCATGTACGAATTGTAACTTTGACATGCATTGTACTGCACAACATATGTATCGACAGAGGAGACACACTTTCTAAGAAGTTAGACCTTGCCACAGACCCCATAGCTGGACAAAGGAGAGACAGGGACACGATCAGAAGACTTCTACGGATGAGCCATTCTCCACCTGTGAGAGACACTAACAAGGAAGCTGAACGCATCCGCAACGGCCTGACTGAAAAGTTTTGGCAGGAGAAAGAGGGAGCACGTCATCCCTAGCATCAAATTCATTCATCTGAGATGGACATATCTACTATCCTGGCCCAATTTCATACAGCTGCTTAAGAACACAAATTTGCTTAGCACAATATAACATTGTTTAGCAAAACTAGGTTACCAGCCAACATACCATGCAATGTACATTACTTGTAACTGATTCCCTGCAAATGTTTGCTTAGCAACAAAAATTGTTAAGCATAATTGTCTGCTTCACAGCTCTGCTAAGCAAAAATTTTCTATACTTAGCCAATGTGTGTGTTAAGCAGCTCTATGAAATTGGGCCCTGGTTAAAACATAATCACAAGCATATCAATCATTAACTTCTTGATTTATTTCACAACTTTCAACTTAACAAGAAAAACAGTAATATCTTATTGAAAAATTGCATCAACGGTTTAAAAATGTTGTTATTAATAATGATTCCCAATCACTTTTTAAAATAGTTCACATGCAAAGGATATATAGTTCACATGCAAAGGATATACATGTAACAACCTGAAGAAAAACAACATGAAAACTGATCTCATCATTAGATTATCCCAAATCCTTCATGGTTCTCACACACCACCCTGCAGTTGGATAAAATGTGTACTATACAGGGTGTCCCTGAAAAAAGGAAACCCAAGTTTTCGGGTACATTACTCAATAATTAATAATTATTTTTTCAAAAATGTACACATCATTGGAAAGCTCATGTTCTCTTCTTTCATATGACACCATAATCATGATGGAAGGGTCACGCATGACTGAGCAGGGACACTTTGTACTTGGTATGGCACATTGACATTTGTTCAAGGCAAATGAGGCAGTTATGCACACGTTACAATAAGGAATAAGGACACAGTTACACAAATCAATTTGTTTTAGGAATGTTTTATTCCATTCCTTTCATGACAGTAACTTTTTTCTGATTATGTGCTTGTCAAAAGACAAAGTTCAATGTCCTTCCACATGTCCACCATTCTTGTCCACACAAGCCTGTGCCCTTGTTGTCATGGCCCTCATTTCACGACGGATCACTCTGCTGCCGCAGGGCCTCAACCTCTGCGATGATTCTGTCACGCAGATCTCCGATGTCACGAGGAGTGGTGAAGACCTTGCTCTTTAGATATCCCCACAAGAAGAAATCACACGGGGTCAGGTCCGGTGATCTTGGCGGCCACTCGGTGGGATGATGCACGGCAACAACTCTGTCGTGAAACAGTTCCCTGAGCCTATCTCTAACGATGACTCTGCGGTGAGCAGGTGCTCCATCTTGCACCCACCATAGCCTTCCGAAACTTCCATCTTGTTGGCGATGAAAGTGGAGCTCGAGTTGTGGTATCACCTCGTCGTTTATCATGCGCAGGTAGGCTTCACCATTTAGGTTCCCGTCGAAGAAGAACGGGCCAATCAGTGTACCGTTTCCACATAGTCCTATCCAGACGGATACCTTTTCCCGATTCACGTTCCTGTCGAAGTTAAATGGGGGAGGATTATGAAGAGGCGCATACTCTCGCACGTTCTGGTTGTTTACTTTTCCATTCATGAAGAACGAAGCCTCGTCTCCAATCAAGATATCCTCCACGAATCTTGGTCCGCGACCAAGTAGCCATTGACAGTACCGAAGTCGCCTGGGCAGGTCTGCTTGCAGTAGCTGGTGGCAGCAGAACATCTTGTACGGATACCAATGGATGTCCATTCGTACCATTCGATGGAAGGACGTTTTAGAAATCCCTAAGCCATTCCTCCTCGGTCAGACGTTGGGGTTCTCTTCCAGAACGCGTTGGACTGCTTCGATGTAATTTTCTGACCTAACGGTCCTTCTTCGCCCAGATCGACCTTTGTTTAGGTTCAGACTTGTACCTTCTTGTTGATATTTTTTCTGATGTTTTTCCAAATTGTGGACTTCGTGGGAACGTCACGTTCAGGAAAACGCTGCTGGAAAGCCGCAGCAACTTGCTGTAGGCTTCCAGAGCCAGCCCATTCAGTAACGAGAAACACTCTTTGCTCTGTTGTGAGCTGCATGGTCAGGCAAGCTTATGGTTTCGTTAAGCTGCAAAAGCTAATAAATGGAACTGTGTTTATTATCATGTACAATTTTTCAGAAATGAATAATGGATTTGCTTAGTGAATTGCTTGTTATGTAACACATTTCCTGTCTTTTAAAAACCATAATGAACCCAATGTAGCAGACATCCACTTATTTTGAACAATTGGGTTTCTGTCAGTGCCACTTCAGATTGTATGTAATCGGTCATGCGTGATTCATTGATCATGTTTATGGTGTCATATGAAAGAAGAGAACATGAGCTTTCCAATGCTGTGTACATTTTTGAAAAAATAATCAATGATTATGCAAAGGTACTTACCTGCAGTATAATCAAGATTATACAAGTCCTCCGGAGATGAGAATCAATCTGCGTTCTGCTGCCTGATAGGGCGCCCTCACCAGTTTTAAAAGCAAAATCTCCAAATCCCGCTCAAACACCTGACCTCTGACCTCTTTGAAAGTACTGACAGGTTATGGGTGGGGTACCTTCCTTTTACATTCATGAAGAGAAGGAATGAGAAAACCAAACAAAACATGGGTGGGAAACAACTGCTTCCTAATATAAACAAAAACCCAAAACATACTCATGATGCCCTGTAACACACCAATAGGTGAACACAGAAAGGGCAAGAAAAACACAACAGAATGTGTAACACTAAAAAATCATAACTGGTAACCAACAACAGAGAGCCAACTGTAGCTCTAGGTAAAAGGCTAAATACAAATATAACATAGTGTAGTCGTACAACTACTAAAATATATACCAAGCAATCAACACAAACCCAAGTTTGTCTCCTGAGAATCAAGGGCTAGGGTCGGTTGGAATCAAAACACAACCGAACGGGTGGGAATTGATTCTCACCTCCGGAGGACTTGTATAATCTTGATTATACTGCAGGTAAGTACCTTTGCATAATCATTGATTATACTATATACGCCTCCTTCGGTTTCGAATCAATCTGCGATTTTGAAGCTGCTTGAAGGATAACCTTTGCCATAACTGAATTTGCTGAAAGTTTATTATAAAACTTATTGAACATAGAGTCCGATGCCCAATCAGCCGACTCCAGAATATCTTTCATTGTCACTCCCAATCTGAATGAAGCAGATGTGACTGCCCCACGAGTCGAATGGGCTTTAAACTTACGAGTATCAATGCCAGCCTGTTTGAGCAAGTCAACAATCCACCGGCTTACTGTAGAGGAAACTACTCTCTTATAACGCTTTAAAAAACTTATGAGGAACTGTGACTCGTCACCCCTTAATGATGCTGTCCGATCCCGGTAACAAGTCACAGCTCGGACTGGACATAAGGTCTTGTCTTCAAAGGCCTTAATTTCAATTACTCTCATCAAATGACCTGGCCGGCTTTGTTTCTGTAATTGTCCGGGTACAAACTTTAGTGAATTATTTGTGACCACCATGTGTTTGATGTCCAAATGAACCAGTGAAGACACTCTGCCCGTTGTAACCAATGCCAAAAGAAGGACTACTTTTAATGTCAACATCTTCAAGGAAAGAGATGTCCAGTCATTTAAACGTGAAAGAAAGACAAGTACTCACTCTACATCTCAAGTGAGAATATATTTCGGTCTGGGTGAATTACGGTTGAAAAAGCCTTTCATCAGTCTAATCACTGGGTCACAGCGTCCCACTGGGAAACCATCAATCGGCTCATGGTACCTTGAAATTGCTGACCGGTACACCCCAAGTGTTCGATAACTTAAACCTCTCTGTTCACACTGAACCCAAAAATCAAGTACTACCGCTAGAGGTGCAGAAAGTGGATTATGCGATTGTTCACGACACCAGCTATCCCAAGCTTTCCAGGCTGACTGGTATTGCTTGTTAGTTGAACCTCGACAGCTGGCAAGCATGACATGGGTAACATCGTTTGAAAACCCCTCTGCTTGGTAGCGACGCCTGAGACACTCCATGCCGCTAGGTGCAGGGTCTGTGACAACGGGTGTTGTAGGCCGGAGTGGGGCTGGGTTAATGTCTGACCTGTCTGTGGAATCAACACTGGCAAAGCTATTGCGAGACTTAGTAACATGGGGTACCAAACTTGAGTCGTCCAAGTCGGAGCGATTATAAATAAATCTGCTTTCTCCACCTCTACCTTCCGTAAAACCTGAGCCAAGAGACAGAAGGGCGGAAACGCATACCCTAGTTCGCTCGTCCATGCTATCGAGAACGCATTGATTGCCAATGATCCCAGATCGGGTTTCCATGCAATGTACGGTGAAATCTGATTGTTTATCCTGGAGGCAAACAGGTCCACTGTTGGGTGCAGACGAAGTTTCTTGCACAGCCTCACAAAAGGATTGCGATCCAGCATCCACTCCAGCCTGTCCATAAAAACTCTGGAGTGGTAATCGGCAAGGCCATTGTCGGCTCCCGGGACATGAAAGGCTGATATGATGATGTTCCTTTCCATGCACCATTTCCACATCGACACTGGTAGTTTGGACAGACTGTCGGTGTGCGTGCCCCCCTTGTGCTTTATGTAGGCTAGAGCCGTTGTGTTGTCCAACCGCAACATGATGTGACAGTTTTTCTTTTCCTTGGCAAACGTCTGTAGGGCCAAAAATTAAGCTAGAAGCTCCAAGTAGATGTGCTCGGTCTGTTCTACCTGTGACCACCTGCCCCCCGTCTGGCCCAGGGTGCAATGGGCCCCCAACCCTGCATCGATGCATCCGATGTTATGGTCAAGAGTGGGTGAGGCAATGCAATTGGCTTGCCATTCCACCGCCGCAGGCAATACTTCCACCATTGAAGTTCGTGGACGCTGGCTAGGGAAAGGGATATACCAAGCTCTGGTAGGATGGGTCCCTGCGAACCGACTGAATCAGATCCAATTGCAACGCCCTGAAAAAACTGGGGCGGGAACCACATCCTCTGCTGTTGCCGTCATCTGGCCAATAACACTCGCTAACTTTTCTGCTTTCAGGCTGGGGATCGATGCTGTGTGACTGCAGAGTTTCTCCAACTTGGAGACCTTCTCGTCGGGGAGACTCAAAGTCATTTCCTGGGAATTGATCATATGACCCAGAAACCTGATTTGAGTAGTCGGAATCAAATGTGACTTCTCCCAGTTCACCAATAACCCCAGATTCTTGAACAAGTTGAGAATGTATGTCATTTGTTCGATGCATTCGGTTCTCGAATGAGCCACCAACAGCAGGTCGTCTAGATAGATTACCACCTTCATTGACCTGTGCCGCAGATGGGAAACTACCGGTTTCATTAATTTCGTGAAAACCCGAGGTGCCGTTGACAACCCGAAGGGAACTACTTGGAATTCTAACAGAGCATTGTCCCATTGAAAACGAAGGAACTTTCTGTCTGGTTGTTGAATTGGGATCATAAAATAAGCATCCTTTAAATCGATTGAAATCATGAAGTCCCCGTCCTGAATTATAATCTTTGCATGCTGAATCGACTCCATCTTGAAATGCTCTGTCTTTATACATTTGTTTAATCTCTTGAGATTGCAGACTGGACGGAACCCTCCTGTGGCCTTTGGGACCACAAAATTTGTTGAAATGAACTGATCCGGTACACTGTGAACTTTGCGAATTGCTCCTTTGGTGAGCATACTGTTTATTTCGTTGGAGCAAATTTGATGTTGGCACTTGTCCATATGAGCCGGGTTCGGGATTCTGTTCTGTATTGGCTGCCGAAAGAATTCGATCCTGTACCCCCCCTACTGTTCGCAGGATCCAAGGATCGCTGGTTAACTTTTCCCACGTTGAAAGATGGTTTTGAATTTGTCCTGCATAACCATGACCATAGTTTGGTACAGAATCGAATTTTCCCGGCCTCTGCTTTAGTTTTTTGAGAAACTTTTCTGTGGTTTCTTGTCGTGACGAAAGGAACTCTTCTTATCTGTCCCTTGCATGTCGTAAGTCTGGTCTCGTCTGTTGTAGGAGCGATCATATGTATTTGATCGGTACTTATTGTACTGAAATTTGGACTTGTAGTTCTGATTCTTGTCCTTATGCGTCCAAGATTTTGAGTACTGGCTCTTAGTGCTACCCTTGTGCTTGTAGGTGGATGAAGAAGCCTCTTTACCCGAGCTCTTAACTACTTTCTGGGTCACCTTGTTCATTTTCTCTTCTTCATCTACCTTTTGGGCCCATTCTTCTCCATAAAGGCAAGCCATTGAAGGTTTGACATCTTGAAGAAAACCGTCTTTAATAAACGGCTCTGCACGTCGCAGCCTAAAAGCTGACACTCATTGTATGGCTGATCCAAGTAAACTCCCAGTCGATGTGAGGAGAGTTTGCAACTCTGTATTTTGAGAAGTCTGATTAGACTCGATAGCCTTCAACAAGGGCATTGCTGCACAAAGACAATCCTCCTGTATCGACCACACGGAGTTATCAGCTTTCCATGCATCCACCTTGGCTTTCTTCATAGAAGCCCGAATCTGTTTTGGCATGTCGGGGGCTTTAAAATATTTCTCCAAGGAAGCATCCGGAACCAGCCCTAGCCCCTTCTAAAAGTTCATCTTTCTTGGCCTGTTCCAGCGTATGGGTTCTTTGCTCCTTCCACCAGTCTAAGACTGACTGGTCGTAGAGGGTCCCTTTTGCCTCTGCATGTGGATTTGCAAGGGGTGCCGTAGTACTGCTACTGGCCTTGACTTGAGAACCTTCTTCGCCTGTGTTAGAGTCCTTTTCTAGACTTAACTCATGTATGCTCTCTGCATGCATGGACAAGGCGTCATCTGCCGAGTCCACTCGTCTCCGTTTTTGGAAAGAGCCTGAGGGCCGATCATAGTCGGACTTGGACTCCACACTAGATGTACTGCTCGGACTAGAGCCACACCTGCGCTTTCGTCTGTGATGACGAGCTCTCGAAAAGGAGCGTGACCTGGCTCGGGAGCGCCTTTCATAAACACTCTTCAGTGCATCTGTCAACATCTCTTTGAAAACATCAGACTGATGTTGCTGCATGTCTGCGAGAATTTGCAACTGTTGAGTTGAAAAACTCCGGCCTGATTCGATGGGTTGTGGACGACAAAAGGATGGCCCACTCTCAATATCATGAGGAGTATCACGGTCCCGAGGGAAGCGTGATCGTTGGTCTGGAACATTGTCGTCACGGTCCCGAACCACGGGGAAGCGTGACCCAGACCTCATAGGAGGTTGTCCTGTGGAGACGGAAACATCCACTGAATCTTCCGACATGCCGTGATCTAGTGTTGCATGCAGCACGGCAAAGACGTGTGTACAGATCGGTCAGAACTATGCACAAAGTCTCATCAAGACTATGCTAAACAACAAAAAGGGGCTCGTAAGAAGCTACCGGTAATGAGGCTTCACACAAACCACAAGAATAAAAGCCTCAAGTAAGAAAACTACTAAATAAATCCGAAAACATCGGAGTAAAATTTACACTTACACAAGACGCCCGTCGCAGTAAGCAGAAGAGGTCAGAGGTCAGGTGTTTGAGCGGGATTTGGAGATTTTGCTTTTAAAACTGGTGAGGGCGCCCTATCAGGCAGCAGAACGCAGATTGATTCGAAACCGAAGGAGGCGTAGTATAATTATTAATTATTGAGTAATGTACCCGAAAACTTGGGTTTCCTTTTTTCAGGGACACCCTGTACATGCAAACCATGTTTTTACACATAGCAGTGGGCCTTGCATTTCAATCCTATTTTGAAGGTCTGGATGTGGTCGGTAGTTTGATGGATTTGGGATAGTTCTTACCCATAATGCACCAAGGCATCAATATTGATTTTTCTAGCTCTACTTTTAACAACATTTGACATATGAGTCAAAATTTGTAATGTTATTCGAATGATTCTGCATCTTGTCAATTTTTCCTCTATAAAACAATGATGGCTTTATAACAAGAGAAACAGTGAACAATTTGAACTTTTATAACAAGAGAAACAGTGAACAAATAAATCTGAACGAATTTGAACTTACATGTACCATGTTTTTGTTTGTTTGAAAAAGTTAAATTCCTTGTAAATGGGGAATTCATGAGAATTCAACATTTCTCTTCAAATTGTCATATAATGGGAGACTTTGGGACAGTACGTGGCAGCCATACCGGGCAATTTTCCACTGTTGGCCTAATTTGGAGCTTGTGCATTAAATTTAAACAATTAAAAAAACAGGTATGTCTGCTGCCATCTGGTGGTCTCCAAAGTCTCACATTATAGTGCATGTTTTTCAGATAAAACTAGCAGTTGTTAGACCAACCAAAAAAGAAAAGATGATCCCCCCAAAAAAATTGTCAAACTTTGTCAAAAATGATGTGGGCTTTTTATTATTGTTTTCAAAACCCAGCAATTGTTTGGTTCCTGATATTCATATAATTTTAGTAACGAAATTTAATTTAAGTATGAAAAAAGATATCCTAAAAGGGCCAGTCACACAGTCCTCGATAACAAGAAAGATAACGAAAACGATGTGATTTATGGACTGTACTTTCCCTCACCTTTGCTTAGATCGGGAAAGTAGACTGGTCTATGGGTCATCTTGGGGCTGATTTAACTGTGCCACTCGTAAAAGTCAATATTCACATCATTTGTATGAGTTCACCACTTAATATCATATTATTGCAAATTGCATCATACCTTTACTATTCAAAAACCATTTGAATGATGATGAACGATCAGTCAAAATCTTTCACATTTTTTAATTGACCAACCTGCAATAACATAATTAAAGTGATCCTATACATGTTTGCAACTTTAATCTTGTATTACATCTGATGATATTGTGGAGTCTCATCTTCTTCGTGTTGCTGCATGCCCATTGGAGTTTGTTCTTGAACTTGATAACTGTGAGGAAATGGATATGGTGTCTGAACTTGGTAAGGTAGGTGAAAAGCTTGGTTGAAGGGAGTTTGGGATCTTCCATAATATCCGATATTTGCACGTACACCCGGACCTGTTTCATTATATGGGCTACGTGATGATCTGTTATATTCTTCTCGGTGATGCTGGTTTTGCTGGGCAGAGGTTGACATGATGACCTGCAGTACTTGTAATTCATGTGCTCTTGCGCGTTCATTCTCTTCTTTGAAGAACTCTATCAAGTTTTTAGTTGGATCGTTATCGACAACTTTGTTGAGAATTTCTAGTGCCGTTGCACCTGATTCAGTTTTCCCCTTTGGCTTCCTTATATAGGTTTCTTTATTGGAACAAACATTGCAGCATCATGTTCAGTGTCAGTGTATTCTTCTGTATCTGCCTGACTGGTGGACTGCCTCATGCTTATGGCTGGCGAAGAAATCGAAGGGGAATCACTATTTTTTCTTTTCTTTGTCACCAAGGAGGGTCCAACGGAAGGTTCTTCAGCCAACTCCGGCCGGCAGGAATCTCTGGTTTTTACTATTTCAAATAACTGATTAAACCAGCTTCCATATTGCTTCTCTTCCTGGATTCTCTTTACCCCTGTAGCCGTTTTTACTGTAAGTGCAATTTTCTTGCACTCGGACACAAGTTTCTTGAATTTATTTCTCATCTGAGTGACACTGTATGTGAAACTTTCACTTTCATCATCCTTGTACAAATGTTGAATGTCCTTCAAAATCTTGCCGTAGATTTAACCATTTTTTGAGTTCTTTGTGTTGGTGAAGATTAAACGCTTGGTGTAGTAATCATTATTGCAGATGATATTTACAAAATCATTTGTATGCTTGTCTTTCCATGTAGTTTTCCTACCTCGAGGCCTAGCCCTTGACACTGACAGTGTCGAAGCAGGCCTTCCAGACATGCCAGTGGTGCTACGCCATGCTGTATCTGTGCTAGCGGTCGAAATGTTGTCCCTATCCGCTGATAACAGATCATCAGTTTCACTGTCCCCGGCTTCATCGCTAGTATCGCCGTTGTCGATTTCGTCTTCGGCGGAGTCATACACCACGTTATCAGCCATGTTTGTTGACATGTTTGTGTGCGCGTTTGTTTGGATTTAATTCCTCTCGTAAAGAACTGCGCATGCGTATTCTCAATTTGCTGCGCCAGATAGGAATTTATTTCGATTCAACACGGATATAGCGCGACGTTTGAAACCAAGCCGTGCTTCTGCCGAACTTTGCAACATAGCACGGCAGGGCCTGTCGAGCCAAGTGCCTCTGCCGCACCTAATTCCAAAAGTGGTTTCAAACGTCGCGCTCCCGCCGTGTCGAATCGAAAAAAATCGGATTATTTGAATTCGACTCGGCAAGAGCGCGACGTTTGAAACGGGCCTAAGAGTTGCCGTGGAGCTAGAAGCATTTCAAGCGGCAAATAGACAAAGGACAGGGCAGAGAAAGCCGACCGCGAGAGTAGTTAATGCTGATGATAGACAACATGTTCAGAGTGATGGAAAGAGCGCTGACGGAAAACATGCTACATGGGCAGCTTTCATCACTGACCTATTTTTAATATTGAGAAAGTTTTGGCTGAAGGTTTCAAAAATTTGCAGAAAACGCTGAGCGCTGATGGCAGTGAAAAGAGAAATCAAAGCAAAAATAATACAACAGTAACGGCACAGACGTGGCAAGAACGACAGGAGAACCGAAGAATAAGAGTGGTGGAATTGTAATGAAGTTGGTCATATAAGCAGATAATACGATTTTATATTTCCAACTATGGAGGAAATCAAGCTCAACAACAGCATGAAAACGGGCAGCAGTCGAACCTCCGGGCCGATATTCGACTAGCAAACCCAGACCCGACAACGACAAAACAACAGTAGGAACACGTTAGCAGCAGACACTGATGGTCCACACGTAAAGGGTTTAGTAGAAAATGCAGAAGTAAATTTCTCAGTTGATAATGGAGCTAACATAACGATAAGGCCAGATGTTTACCACAGGAAAGACAAGAGTGCCACTAGAAAATCGAAATGGTGATGGCTGATGACAAACCACTTTCTTTCCAAGGGCAGGGGCGTTTCAAGGTATTATTGGCAATAAAGACAGAACCGAAGTTCTACACGAAGTATGGGTAGCTAACATAGAGCTTGAAGGTATCCTGGGGTACGACTTCCTCCACAAATATAATTGTAATTTAGAATGTGGGGAAGGAGAGATGAAATTTAAAGACGCAGATGCAGCAGAATGTTCAGTAAAGAATTTTCAACCGACGTGTTGCCGAGTCGTACAACAGTGTGTATTCCACCCAGAGGCTGTTGATGGAGATGACATTGGAGTGGCAGTGATGGAGCCTACAACAAAGTTTATACAACATGACATTATGGTTGCCAAGGTATTAGTTGACACGCGGGAAGGACAGGTTCCAGTACGTTTGCTGAACTTAAGCGATCGTTATGCTCAATTGTATAAGGGGACTAATTTAGCCACTTGTGAGCCAATTGAAGATATAGTTCTATCTGAAGAGAAAAAGACACTGAGTACAGTTTGTCAGACACGCAAAACGAATAAAGGGCAGATACCAGAACACTTAGAAGAGTTGTGCACACAATGCAGAACACGCCTTGATGATGAGCAACGGGAGGAGTTGAGGAAACTTGGTGCGGCATCAAGATGCGTTTGCAAGATCATCCGAAGATTTGGGCAACACTTCAATATACAAGCACAAAATTTACACTGGTCCAGCTAAACCTATACGACAACAAGTGAGACGTCTGCCTATTCACCAGAGAGCGGAGGCAGAAGCAGAAGTAAACAAGAAGCTGAGGAGGGGTATAATTGAGCTATCTACAAGTCCATTGGCGTCACCCATAGTCCTCGTGAAAAAGAAAGATGGTACGATAAGGTTTTGCGTGGACTACAGAAAACTCAATGCAGTGACTATTAAAGACTCATATCCACTCCCAAGAATCAACGATTCGCTTGATGCGTTATCTGGTTCAAGTTGGTTCTCAACATTAGACTTACAAAGTGGTTATTGGCAAGTACAAATGGCGGAGGAAGATCGCGAGAAGACAGCATTTGTCACAGGCACAGGAGTTGGATTCTACCAATTTAAAGTAATGCCATTTGGGTTATGTAACTCACCCGCCACATTTGAAATGTTAGTAGTATGTGTGGCGCATCACACTACAGTTTGTAGGTGGAGCAGTCTGCAGTTATTTTGTGTGCAGTTTGTAACGGCAAGAACCACAATTGCACCACAGTGAAATGTAGCAATGGGCGACGATTTTTGCACTTTTGTGGTGGAGCGTGAGCTTTGTGGCGGTGGAGCACCATAAGTGCACACTCCACCACAAAAGTGCAAAAATCGTCGCCCATTGCTACATTTCACTGTGGTGCAATTGTGGTTCTTGCCGTTACAAACTGCACAAAAAATCACTGCAGACAAAACTGCAGACTGCTCCACCACAAACTGTAGTGTGATGCGCCACACATGATTGAAATTTTTCATGATTGAAATTTTTTTTTCAAATTTTTTTTTTCAACCACAATTCGCCCATTGCGCACTAACACGTCTGGGCGCGCGCGCGTGAGACACGTCTGGGCGCGCGCGTGGAGGTGTGCTCCTCCTCCTCAATGTTGGTCGTAATGCGGAACACTCTCACTGCACTGCTCCACCTCATTGCTCCTCAAAATACTGGTTGAGACACGTCTGGGCGCGCGCGTGGAGGTGTGCAGTTTGTGTGGTGGTATTGAAAAAAAAATTCTTCAATTTTTTTTTCTTCCATTTTTTATACTGCACACTACTCCCTCCACACAAACTGCACACAAAATACTTACTCCCTCCACACAAAATACTGCACACTACTCCCACACAAACTGCACACAAAATACTTACTCCCTCCACACAAAATACTGCACACTACTCCCTCCACACAAACTGCGAGGGAGTAGTGCGCAAGCGCAGCATGCATATTGATGATTTCGGGTGGAGGTGTGCAGTTTGTGTGGTGGAGGGAGTAGTGCGCAAGCGCCGCATGCATATTGATGATTTCGGGCAAGTTTGAGACAGTCGTTTCTCACATCACCTAGTACTCTCTTCATTCACATACACTGACTGAACTTGATCGAGCAACACCCCTGTATATCTTCACCAGTATGGTCACTCTCTTTGCCTTTTACCAGTATGTAAGAGAGAATCGAGAAATTAAAATTATTGAAGCAGAACGTATGCGAATAAATGCGGATCCGGAATTACGAGAATGGGAACAAATTCCCAAAAACTTCCCTCACGTTGAGGTGATTTCACAGATGGAAGCGTTGCAGTATGCTATCGTGGTTGGCAACCTAGAGTACGCCAGGTTTCTGGTACGAAGTAATCCATCCAAGTTCAAGTAACCGTGTACATCCAAGACCAGCGAAACCAACACACCAATAAAACAACCGTCTCTTTTCAGAGCCAACACATATTCCAAGAAGAGATTATTACCGAGTCTGTTATGAATATTAACTGTTCGATTTAATTATTAAAATAAATTATATTCGTGTATGTCTGTGTTTTTAATAGTAGCTTTGTCTATTGGCAAGAGGATAAGTGTGATGCACAATGTCCCTGTAAACAATTTTTTTAAATCTCATACTTTAACAGTAACGTTAATCTTAGAAATTATTTCAATCTGACATAAAACAATTTGCTTATTTATACAGAATTTTCTTTCGTCCTAGCTTAATTTGTTCTTTTTTCATTTCTAAATTCCAATAACTAAATTGAATACATTTTATACAGTCTCTGACGAAAAACAAAGTAACCTACATTATTTTTCATATCCAACTTCACTTCATCAATAACTTTATACAGAACAAATCAACATCTATACAACGTGTACCTATGCATTAACTGTGCATAGCGCGCAAATGGTCAACGCACTGTGAGCCAGTCACTGACTTAACTAACTTATATGTGTTAATCGTCTGCTGCACATCTATTTGTAATTTGACAATAACAAACAAAAACGTCTAAGAAAATCACGAATTATTACTCCTTATTATTCTACTTACTCTCTTTAAAATATCCAATTAGCCAACTGCCTTAAATAAACTCCAATACAGCCATATTACTTAGAACAACCTAAAGTACGAACTATTGCTGTCTCCGTCAGCAGCCATGTTTGTCCAAGTTTTACCAAAGCACGATGGGAAAAAGGTAAAAAGGCGCAAAAGTTATCGATTTAATTTTCAACCAAAATCTGAAAAAGGGGAGGAGTTTATTAATCCCTTTGTAATAAACAATTTTATAAAATATCAATGTATCGTTTTGAAATGTATCGTGTTGAAATGTATAAATTGTAAGTGGTCATTCACAGCTGGCCAAGCAATAGTTAATAATACTGTCAATTATGAAAATCATAAAATGTGATTAACGAACAAATAAATGAATGAAATTACTGTCAGTACCGCGCGCACAGTATCGATTCTACTGTTAAAACGTTCTTTATTACATTTCATTAACAGAGGGCGCTATTAATTAATTATGCTTGTCAGTTTTCTCCTTTAAAGGTCCTAGTCAAGACAAGTTTTGAACGACGGCATCACCCAAAATAAACGAATTGATGTCATGATGACGTCATGATGCCGTCATATTCAAAAGCAAATCATTAAATTTGATAGAGTATCTAGAGTTTTATTAGAAACAAATCTTAAAACAGCATTTTTTTTTTAAGTTGCTTTAATTGTAATTTGTTTACATTTCGTCTGGTGTCTTGCATTTTGGCGCAAAATTGCACCACACCACTTTTGAACACTTTTACATTTCGCGGCAAATAGTGGACCGTACCATTTATTTTGTGTGAAGGGAATGATAACTTTGATAGTTAATGTTTGGTGTGATAAAAAAGCCTAACGATTACCGAATGTTGGTGGCATGACATATGAGCCGATGTTGTTGCTTAGATTTAGAACGAAAATCATTTAACATGGCTTCAGTTTTTGTTATTTTACTTTATTTGTTTATTTATTTATATATGGAACTCCCTTGGGGTGAATGGTTTGATCTTTGTTGCATCGTTTTCAACAACAATGAGACAACATCGTGTATTATACAATCACTTTTGCGTTGCTCATGTAAAGCATAGGACTGTACAGATATAATTCTCTAGACTATGGAGGGATTTCTTGAATTGAATTGGCCATTTTCGAGTCAGGATCCGACGCTGTCGCAGCAAGAAGCTATGCAATGGATAGTCGATGACGAGCTGGTGAAAGATAAATACTGGCCCTTTAACAGTTCACACCCTACCGCATCGCAGTAGGAGGAGGAGGAGGAGGCAGTCCAACAAATAGTGGATGAACTGTTAGGAGAATGGATAGTCGATGACGAGCTGCTGAAAGATGAATACTGGCCCTTTAACAGTCCACATCCTACCGCATCGCAGCAGGAGGCAGTCCAACAAATAGGGGATGAACTGTTAGAAGACGCGAACCGTTCTTTTGATGAGGTAGGAAGATTTCATTTTCTTTTCTTTTCTTTGTATTTTCTTGTAGATGAGACAACCTCATCACTTAAAATCATTAACGTTAAAATTAGGTCTGACTACATGCCGTAGGATATTTTAGTATTAGTTTACTTTTTATTTTATTTTAAATATTGATAAAAGGTGTGAGCATGGGTGGAGGCATGTTGATATGATTTGATACGATTAAAGGGGGTAGGGTTACGCTATTTTTTGTCAAGAATGTAGGTGTAGTCCGTCAAATATTTTCACCAAATGAGGGCGCCCTTCATTTTACTATTTTGAATGCGTAGAGGTGGGGTTATGCTATTTATTTATTTATTTTACAAATATTATTTTTAAGGATGTAGGAGCGGTCTATTAAAAGGAATGGCTTTTACTGAAGTTTTAGGATGCCAGGAAAGATGTATATTATTGTGTATTGTATTGATTATTGTTTATTATTATTATTATTATTATTATTATTTCAATAGGAAGAGGAGAGCAGTCCGTTTGTGGCTGAAGACGTACCAGCGTCTCCTTCCCGTGTGGCTGAAGAATTGGCAGCACGACCTCGAGTTCCAATGGTGAGTGAAACTGAGACGAATTTAAATTTTGAATGATCTTTTGTAAAACTTAAATTATCAAAAATGTTTTATACAAGGCCCGGTACTATTTTTGACTATTTGTTATTATTATTATTATTTTTCTTGCAGAATGATGTTTCCACCAATAATCTTTTCCAGTGTTCACACTGTGAAAAAACATTCACGCGCACCAACAACCTAAAGTGGGATGAAAAGAAACACAAAAAACATCAAGCTTTGTCCTGTTCACACTGTGAAAAAACATTCACGCGTACCGACAACCTAAAGCGGCATGAAAAGAAACACAAAAAACATCAAGCTTTGAGTTCAACCTGTGAAAAATCCTTCAGTCGAATGGACAGTCTAAATAGCAGGATGTGTCAACTTGAGGGATTTCTGTGAAACGTAGTGTAAGTTTGAGATATATTATCAAGTTAAAGGGAAGGAACAACATTGGTAATGCACGTCCAGGGTAGAATATCGTATCTGGCCGCCACTATTTTTCATTAAATATAACCAATAATGTAATCTTACCTACCTGGTAAGGTGGAGAACATATATGGATGATGATGGACATATACTTCAAATTATTCCAGGATATTTATTTCATGAAAATCAGGCATTTTTGGTATACGATGACTTCCTCAGTCATGTCAGTCTGATCTTGTCAACTCCCCCATAAGTGACCAACACGGTCATTGTACATGCGCAGTGGCAACTATAGTAGGATCCTTTTATTTTTTGATGGGAAGGATTTTTTATAAGGGAAATAAAGCCTGAAAACCATCCTCGTAAAAGTTGATTTTATAGATAGTTTTTGCTTTCTGTACGCCAAATAATCGATAGAATCATTTGTTAACTAGTTAGTGGTTGCAAAAACATGTTTTTTAAATAATAAAAATCTTAAAAAGTGGCGGCCGGATACGACATTCTTTCCCACGTCCATTGCAATCCTCCAGTTTTCAAGAAATATCATAAATCATAAAACTAACCTGTGAAAGTTTCATCACAATAGGTTCCCACGTTGAGAAAAGAACACAACTGTAACATATCTTTCAGATAATGTGGTCATGACCAAAACTGCACCTTCCCTTTAAATGCTAGTCAGCATATTATTATTATTAAAATGTTTGTTTTGCTTTTTCACCCAAGTTAAATAAATTTTGATAATTTACCAACAAAAACAAAATATAATTTAAAATCCTCACAGGACTACACTTTACTCTCCTTAAGTGTGTCCTCTATCATCTTTCAAAGGAAAATCTGATATTTTTCATATTTGAATAGACAAGTGGCAGTTGTATTTAACATTCTACCTATCAGGTTTAGCAACTTAAAGGGAAGGTATGACATGGGTATTTTAATACCAGTAAAGCTGCTTCTACAAGTATACTTTCTCTCTTTGAAGAAACCAGTCTGCAATCGACCCAAACCTTAATGTGATTAAGCAATGCAGTGTTGGCCACTGTTGTGTTACAAAATGTGTAAAAAACCTAGGCGCTTCATGGCCATGATTAATATGAAAGCAAACAAATCTGAAATGTTGTTAATTAATGAACACATTGAAATGAGTTGAACAGTTATTTGAAATCCCAGATTCCAGGAATAATGTTTTACCTACATGTACAAGTATAATCACAAAGATGGAAGTTAGTTTGAAGGGATTCCAAAAATCATGTATTCCCCTGCAAAAGTTTTTTTGTGTGTATAATTGAAACGGCTTTAAATGACACTAATGTTTACATAGTTTAGTTGTTGGAACCTACATGTAGTATATATTTTTATTAAACCTTTAGAAAGACTTGTCTAATTCTTGATAACCTCTGTCAAGTGCCCATTAGGTAGATCTATGTTAATAATTATGTTGCTATTTTTTCAAGGGAAAAATCTCAAAACATTTGTAGAAATCTGCACGTTTCATTGTTTTTAAGAGTACACTATCAGGGGAATAAGAAAATGGATTGTATGCAATGATACAGACTTCTGTGGTCACCAACCATGAGAATGAGTGTTGAAATAAATGTGCAACTTCATCTTTGTACAGATTGTTGAGAGTAATGACTACAATGCAATCAAGGCCTAGATGACATCAGTGCTGTATAAACGGATTGGAGTTCAATGAGGGGAAAAAAGTAAGTTTTCTCGTTAAAAACTTGGCCCACATTTTGAGCATAAACCCCTGCAAATCAGTAAAATCCATTTTAATAACTGTGTTATAATCCTGAATGAATTGTTTAGAAATCAATCTGTACATGTCTGTTTTAAAAGGTATTTGGTTTTTAGAAGATATTTTAAATGGCAGGTGTAGTCATCACTAGCAGAGACTTTGCTATTTGGCACACAGATTAGACAAAGTAGAATAATTTCTTAACACATTTATTTCCTGTTGGCATTCCCGAAATTTTGTTTTGACTTCATATTTATGTAAGTCCAAGTTGTCTATGAAGACCAAACATTAACATGCATGATGGTTGTTCCTCAAATACTTTTCGTCTTAAATTACTGAGTACAGCTTGTTATAATCTAATGAGATCTAGAATTCGGCAAATAACTTCTTCCTAAATTAAAAAATCTTAAACGTTACAGAACTTTACCATTAATACCATACCTCCCTCTTGATAAACTGTCTTAAATTTCATCACAGATCAACGTTGCTGTCGGTTCTGTGAAACAGACTCAAACGATATGTACAAATTCCTACAAAAGTTGTTTGGACACTACACAATTCCTTTGAACACCAAAGTTATTCAAGAATTATCTTTTTAAATGAGTTTTCATTTTGGTTTTTTCCTGTAGGGATGCTTGCCACCTCCAAGACGAGTCATTTCCTACTGATGACCCAGTCTTAAATATGTTCGCTTCATCTTGGGATACCTACATGTACTGCTTAACAACACATTATGACCAACAAGCAGCGATGAAGGATCCACAAACTGCCTAAACAAGCTCGATCCAGTCTAATGTGTTTTGCGAATTCAAACTTGTCAATGCTATCAGCTACTTTTTAATTTTATACAGAATAACAAAAAATATCCAGAGAAATATTCAGCTTTGTGTGGAAAGAGAACTCTTTCCTAAATTCAAACAGAAAATTAACTTAAAAATATCAGTAATGTAGAATTATATGACTGTACGAATGCTATGCCTTTCTCTTGTGTTTTCTGAACAGAAAGTAACCAGTGCTATACAATATATTTTACTCTTATATTTGTAATATTGCTGAATGTGAAAGTTTCAGATTTTTAAAACTGGACATCTTATATTTACTCAAGAAGCGGCTGATCACCCTACATGAATTTAAGAAAGAACTCTTTTACACTAATTAGTACTCTTTCAGATAACTCTGTAATATTGTATGTTTTGCAATATGGAATTTAAGAAAGAAAACTCTTTCCCCATATTTAAATTATTTCAAAGATTTACTTGGTGAAATTTTCAGCTTTGTGTGGAATTTAAGAAAGAGAACTCTTTCCTGAATTCAACTTATTTGACTTGGGAAATGATAATTATAGAGAATTACCGATGCTTTCTCTGTCTTATTTTACAGTATGATTGATGTTTCCGACAATGTTGTACCAATTTGTACACATTTACTCTCTTAAAGAAAGACAACTCTCTCCTAAATTCAAACAGAACATTATTTCACTTAAAATGTCAGTAATGTTAATTATAGAGAATTACCAATGCTATGCTTTCTCTATTTTATTTTACAGTATGATTGCTGTTTCCAATAATGTTGTACATTTACAGCTTTGTGTGGAATTTAAGAAAGAGAACTCTTTAAGAACTGTTAAGAATTACCAGTATTTTACATTATGATTGGTACGTTACCGATAATTTTGAACATGTTTGTGTGGAATTTAAGAAAGAGAACTCTTTCCTAATTTCAAACAGAAAATAAACAGTGCTATACATGTAATATGAAATGTTGATTATAGAGAATTACCAATGCTTTCTCTATCTTATTGTACAGAATGATTGCCGTTTCCGATAATGTTGGAATAATTTGTACTTTCAGTTGGTGAAATTTAAGAAAGAGAACTCTTTCCTAAATTCAAATTATTTGACTTGGGAAATGTTAATTATAGAGAATTACCAATGCTATGCTTTTTTTTATATCTTGTTAAAAGTATTGTATTACAGTATAATTGTTATGTTTTTGCTAATTTGTTGTTAAAAATTGTACATTTTAAACATTATTTATTTGGTATGTATGTTAACCCTCATTATATCTTGTATTTCTATTCCAGGTACGTAACCCTCCCTTGAAAAAACCAAGAACAGACCAATAATTTATTTCAACTGCAACTCCAAAAGGAATGATAAAATAGAACAAATAAATCTGTAAAATATATTGATGTAAAAGATTGCTGTTGGTGTTAAAATTATATTTAACAAATCATACTTGAATAGCTTCATGTACAGTCGTTCTTTTGTCTGTCTTCGTCTCCCTTAAGGAATATAAAATAATAATAAATTAAAAAAACATTACAAAAGGTATGAGAACAAGCGTTATTCTTTTTCAAGCAAGCAAATAACTGTACTTTTTAATTAAACTTCAACTGATCACGTACGCTCAATTTGAATTGTTTTAACATGTTCAAAGTTTTAACAACAAACTTAAAGACTGAAAACTTTTAATGTATGGACATTTCTCAAAATGTTTTTCTCAACATTGTAACTTATAAAACAACTATTTTTTTATTCAAAGGGGGTCCACGTTCATACTAAACTTGATTTCAAATTAACAATTAAATCATTAAATTATTTGGTGTCCTTTAGTGTCTGTAATAGAAGAACTATCTTCAAAAATACAACAACAACATATGGCAAATTGATAATACTTATTGCAGATGAATGAACTAAAATAATCGTCTTCTAACCTTTGCGTTCTGTTCAAAGTGATCAATTAAACAAGTCCGTTTAATTCCATGACCTCGTTCACGACATGAAACGGGAGAACTCGCAAGTTTCTATCGTAGAAAGTGTCAACAATGTTCATAGGTTCAGAGTTCCATTCATTCAGAATATCAGTTATAATAGAGTCCACGTCCTCGTCCATTCCATCGTAAGCTTCAACACCAACATGATGTGCTACTGCGCCAAACACAGCACAAACATGGCTCGGCTGAGTGTATTGTTCTGCTTCTTCGAAGTGCTCATCCACGAAATCTTCAAGGTAGTACTCAGGAGTCTCGCCGTAAAACAGACACTCGTGATCCCACTGCTTTGGCCAATCAAACTCACACCCTTCGCAAGGTAGACTCTGTTGAACTGCATAACTTATTCTGATAATGTGATCCGTGACGATTTTTGTCATCACTTGTTTCACAAGTGTCCTGATGCGTTTCTTGCGCTTCAACACATTCTCCTCGCCCTCCATGTCGTGCTCTTCATCATCTGCAACAGGTAGACAATACCATTCAGTTAATCAACAGTTAACATCTTTGTTAATCAGCTAAACTTGAAAGATGGCTTTAGTGATGGTGGTACTCTGTTGTTTGAGCTGACCCCACTGCCAGCAAGCAATTTGTTTCCGCTGGGATTTAAAGAGTACTCTCTTATGTTAATGTAGGTGCGACCCTTGAAACGCTTGACAACAGCATATCGCTCACCTCCGATTTGAAATCGCACCGCCTTCCTGTCGTTCTCCTCCTGTTGTTCATCCGGTGGAAAGTACAGCTTGCGCTTGACTCCTGCCTTCCCTTTTACATTCTCTGGGAGATTAGCTCCTACTCTAGGGGTTGATGCTTCGGTGTCAGCAGCTAATCCCTTGGTTAATTGTTCAACAGCAGCAGACAAAACATCAACAGTGGGTGGATGTGGCTGCAACATCCGTTGCTCACGCAGATAAGTCGATGAACTGGGCAGATCCCACGAGGTCTCTCGTGTGAGCTTGTTGTAGAAATAGCTCTTGCCATGTGTCACACTCTGGGCTTCGCACCACCCAGCATCTATCACCACCAGATTCAACCTCCTCACACAGCATTTATTGGAATCCATGGATCTCCTCCACACTAAATATCCGGACATTGGCTTTGCTATTATGGGAGATTTCAACAGAATGCCTGTAAACAACATTCTCAAACATTGTAATCTGAAACAGTTGGTTAAATTCCCCACACGTGCCCATGCCACATTAGATCTTATCATGTCCAATTTTAATGTTCACTATAGACACCCAGTTCCCTTGTCAGCATTGGGAAAGAGTGATCATGTGTGTATCCTGTGGAGACCCGAAGTGCTGGGTATAAAAAACCAGAGCAGAAAAAGGACATACCGTCCCACGAAAGATTCACAGTTGAGAGAGTTTGGTAGGTGGATCAAAGAACAGGACTGGTCTAACGTTCTCAAAGCTGAAAATACCCAGCAGAAGGCAGATGCACTCTATGAGTCTCTCCACGGTGCTGTTGATAGATTCTTTCCCATAAAAACAATAAAAGTTCATAGTAATAATAAACCTTGGATGTCACAGAAAGTTAAATTACTAGTAAAAAAGAGGCAGGTTGCTTTCAGATCAGGTAGAGTCGAGGTGTACAATAAATTACGTAATAAGGTCCGTAGAGAGATTAAGAAGACCAAAGTTCACTTCTACGCTAACAGAGTCCGCATCCTACAAGAAACGAATCCTAGGAAGTGGCATCAGCAGATAAAATCAATGACTGGTAACATTAAATCTGACCTCAGAATACCTCTCCAGGGAGTGAGTGATGAAGATATATCACCATTACCAACACAATTAATGATCAGTTTGTGAAGGTGTCTTCTCATATCCCCCTCTAGATCTTGGTGTTCTCGAGGCCTACTTACCAGCTATGGAGCCCCCACCATCACTCTATCCTTGGGAAGTGTACACTGAGCTCAAAAAAGTCAAATCCAACAAAGCAACTGGTCCCGATGGGATTTCTCCCAAGCTTGTTAAAGAATTTGCGTATGAGTTGAGTTCACCTTTAACTGATGTTCTGAATTGTTCGTACAAAGAAGGGGGTGGTGCCTAAGCAATGTTAAAAAAAGCCATAGTAGTACCCATACCCAAGACAAAGCCCCCCAGGGCTGATAAACTCAGACCAGTTTCTTTGACTGACTGCTTTGCAAAGATAGGGGAGGGTTTTGTAACAAACTGGGTTTTGGATGATATTCAAGATAAAATCGACCCTCAGCAATTTGGCAATATCAAAGGCATTTCTACCTCCCATTATTTAGTTAGTCTCCTCCATTCACTCCATCAAGGTGCTGACAGAGTCGACAACGTTGGGACGGTGGTTCTGACGGATTTCTCCAAAGCGTTTGACATGATTGACCATACCATCCTCATTGAGAAATTTATCCGCTTGGGAGTCCGCAGATCTATCGTCCCTTGGTTGTGTGACTTTGTCAGAAACCGCGCCCAATGTGTACGTTACAATCAAACACTCTCGGAGTATAAAGTTCTCAGTGGAGCTCTCCCTCAAGGAACCAAACTCGGCCCCATTGGTTTTCAAGTTGTTATTAACGACGCTGCTCATGATTTGGGTGAAAAGATCAAGTGCTGGAAATATGTGGATGACTTGACACTTGCTGAAAATCGCTCGTGTATCCAACCTAGTGGGTTGCAAGTTGTTCTTGATTAACTTAATGAATGGATTAACACCAACAAACTTAGACTGAATCCCTCCAAGTGCCAAGCCATCCAAACATGTTTCAAAACTAAACCCCCACCACATGCCGAGTTGAGCATTGCAGGAGTCCCTCTGAACTTTGTATCTGAGACAAAGGTACTTGGAGTCTGGCTGCAGAACGACCTTCGATGGGAGAAAAATATCAATGAAATTTCCAAGAAAGCCAATCAAAAATTGTATATGCTCCGCCTGCTCAAGAGGTTTGGATTCAATGATGATGAGCTCGTATCAATTTACAAATGTTATGTGAGACCTGAGTGCTGCTGAATATGCTGATGTTGCTTGGTCTTCCTCTATTACTGCTGCTCAGAAGAAAATCCTGGAGCATCTGCAAAAACGCGCATGCAGAACCATTTTGGGACAGCGCTATACTTCATATGCGGATGCTATGCAGCTCTGCGGGCTTGAGTCTCTTGCTGATAGGAGGGAGAGTCATTGTCTCAGGTTCGCCGAAGGGCTTGCCAATTCAGAACGTACAAATGATCTCCTCCCTCCTACCAGACAGGAGTCTCATGCCCGCAACCTGCGCAATGCACACCATTATTCCCACTTACGCACCAGGACAACTCGGTTCAAAAACAGCCCAATACCCTATTTTATCAGCTTGTTGAACAAGTAGAATCTCTGTGATCAACTCTTTATTAATTACGTTTTAAGCCAACCAAAACTATGTGCTGATAGGAGGGAGAGCCATTGTCCGAAGGGCTTGCTATTTCAGAATGCACAAATGATTCTCTCCCTCCTGCCAGACGGGAGTCTCATACCCGCATCTTATGAAGTAATGCGCATCAGTTCACACACTATGACAATTTATTTTTCAAAACAGCCCATTTTACCTTTTTATCATTTTGTTGAATAGGTAATCTTTGTGTGCAGCTTTTTAAAGATAAGAGCTAGACAAATTTATGTGCAATATAATAATTCCATTTTTCTTGTGTCTTAACCAATCAATTTAAATGTTTTTTCTATATATTATTTGTTTAATGTTTACTACAGTTTTGATGTTTTTAATATTGTAAATTATCATGTAATGTGACCTTTGGGTCACAATGTGATGATGTTAATAAAATATATACCATATATACCATATATATATCATGTCGGGAGGAATGAGCTTTCTCTCCTCCTTCTCGATGCGTGCCCCATCGGTCGGTGGTGGTGGTGCCGGGGCCGGAGTCAACGGCAACGCCATCGCGCCAGGTGCGGGAACCACAGGTGTGGGCATCGGGATCGATACAGGCTCACCGTTCATGTTAAGGCTCAAGTATTGTCGTTTGTCGACTGTTCACAATACAAGTAGCGTATACAAGCAACAATGCAATGTTCTTGATGAGAATATTGGCGAAAATATTGGCGAAAATATGAGTTTGGATTAAAATTTCCGTCTTTTATACTCTACCATCCTTCGCGTCGCCGAAACAACCAATCACAAAGAGTGTGTGGTTGCTCCATAAACAATGCGCAAACATTCAACCAATCAACGATGTCCCGAAATCATCAATATGCATGCTGCGCTTGCGCACTACTCCCTCCACCACACAAACTGCACACCTCCACGCGCGCGCCCAGACGTGTCTCAACCAGTATTTTGAGGAGCAATGAGGAGCAGTGCAGTGAGAGTGTTCCGCATTACGACCAACATTGAGGAATAGCACACCTCCACGCGCGCGCCCAGACGTGTCTCACGCGCGCGCGCCCAGACGTGTTAGTGCGCAATGGGCGAATTGTGGTTGAAAAAAAAAAAAAAATAAATAAAAAAATAAAAAATAACAAATTGAACAACAAATTTCAATCATGAAAAATTTCAATCATGTGTGGCGCATCACACTACAGTTTGTGGTGGAGCAGTCTGCAGTTTTGTCTGCAGTGATTTTTTGTGCAGTTTGTAACGGCAAGAACCACAATTGCACCACAGTGAAATGTAGCAATGGGCGACGATTTTTGCACTTTTGTGGAGGAGCGTGCACTTTGTGGCGGTGGAGCAGTGGTAACACATTTTTTTTTTACTTGGCCGAAATGACGTCATAAAAAAAAAAAATAATAAAAATAAATTGAAGTTGGCCATCAAAAAAAAAATTATGGTGCTCCACCGCCACAAAGCTCACGCTCCACCACAAAAGTGCAAAAATCGTCGCCCATTGCTACATTTCACTGTGGTGCAATTGTGGTTCTTGCCGTTACAAACTGCACAAAAAATCACTGCAGACAAAACTGCAGACTGCTCCACCACAAATTGTAGTGTGATGCGCCGCACATACTACTAATGTTGATGGAGAGAGTATCGGCAGGACTTCCATGGCAAACCTGCCTACTTTATTTAGATGACATCGTGACGTATGGCCAAAGTTTTCGACAGGCACTGGAACGACTAGAGGAGGTGATGGTGAGACTCAAGACAGCAGGGTTAAAGTTGAGTCCTAAGAAGTGCCACTTGTTCCACGAAGTTTCAGAAAAAGGAATAGCCACTGATGATTCAAAGATAGACACATGTTCTTATTACCGACGATTTGTAAAAGGGTTTGCGGAGACCGCAAAGCCGTTACACCGACTGACCGAGTAACAGTGTCAGTTCCTTTCGACTGAGGAATGTGAAAGAGCCTTTAAACAGTTAAAGACGGCCCTTATATCAACGCCAATTCTAGCCTGTCCTACGAATGATGATAGTTTCATCTTGGACACAGCATGGGCATTGGTGCGGTATTGTCACAGATACAGGACGGTACTGAAAGGGTGATCGCATACTTCAGCAGAACATTGACCAAAGCTGAAAGAAGATATTGTGCGACAAGAAAAGAACTTCTTACACTAGTAGCATCAACAAAACATTTCCATCATTACTTGTATGGTAGAAAGTTTTTGATGTGGACTGACCATGGAGCGCTAAGATGGCTGATGAATATTAAGAGTCCTGAGGGCCAGACAGCAAGGTGGTTGGAGATGATGGGCACATATACATTATTTTGAGATACAGCATCGAGCCGGCAATACACATGGGAATGCAGACGGCTTATCGATTACTTGCGATTACTGTGAGCAGTGTAACAGAGTCGAGAGTAATTCGGCGCAGAGACAACCCATCACACACAGTATGAAATATCCCCGTACCGGTATTGATGAAGCACTAGGAATCGATGATGGTGATAATATGACTGGTGACGAGATGAGTGAGGAATCAGATAAGTTGCCACAAGTCGGAAGATGGCGTGTGGCCCAGTGACCGTCGACAGAGTACAGCCAGGGACTTAGATGAGCAAGAGAGAGACCCATAGGAGAAGTTCTGGAAGGGCAGTTACGGGCCAAAAGGTGGCCGAGGATGTACAGCCATGGACCCTGAAGAGAAGTCCAAAGATGGTGAAAGGCTGCGGGACAGTCAGAGATGTACAGCCGTTTACTTGGGGCAAGGTGAAAAATGCTCAGAAGAGAAGTGTGGTGATGGTGAGGAATGTATATCGGCCATAGACTTGAGGGAGTCGCAGTTAAGGGACAAGACGATTGGACAGGTGATCCGGTGGAAGGAGTCCAGAGATAAGCGACCAGAATGGAAGGAAGTTTCCCCAGGCGATGTAGTAATTAAAAAGGACCGTCTAGAGATACAGGAAGGCGTGCTGTACAGAAAATGGGAGTCAGAAAAGGGCGATAGGATAACATGGCAGTTAGTCCTCCCTAAGGATCTCTGGGAAGACACGACACAGCGACTCCACAGTGACCCAACATCTGAACACTTAGGTAAAACCAAGACGTTAGACAGAGTTCAGCGAAGATACTACTGGTATGAATGGCGACAAGATGTGAGCCGGCTATGTAGAACGTGTGATGTTTGTGCTACACGTAAACCGCCTCAGAAGAAGCATAGAAGTTGTATGAAACAGAACAATGTTGGTGTTCCCATGGAGAGGATTGCTATAGACGTGGTGGGACCATTGCCTTATACAGAAGACGGCAACAAGTACATACTCGTTGTAGGTGATTATTTCACTAAATGGACAGAGGCTGTCATGATCAAGCCTATCATCCCATGCGCGATAAGTATGCGTAGCCTTAGCGTGCGCGCATTGCAAAGTGCAGCATGTTGAAACAGACGCAATGTCGCGTGATGAGAATGTTTTTGATATTGTTTTGTTATGGAAAATAAAGATAAATAATTCATATAAATGTTGAATCTATTTGATATTTATAATCAACTGGAGATCTCTTGAAGTAATACTTTTTGTGAATGCGTGTATCCTCTCCGGACGGCATCACGACGTATCCGTGTATCATCTCCGAACGGCATTACACGAATTCTTTTACTTGCAACTTCACGACAAAGTGAAGCAAGTTAACATTATTTGTACGTCTCCGAAAGCTATATCTCTTAGTAACCCCGACTAAGGATCACAACACAACAGGATGATAGGCTTGATCGTGACAGAGGCGTATGCAATTCCTAACCAAGAAGCAACAACCTTAGCTACCAAGTTGATCGAAGAATTTATCTGCAGATATGGAGTTCCCTTACAACTTCATTCGGACCAAGGCTGTAATTTTGAATCAAACTTATTTTAAGAAGTTTGCCGAATTTGGGCATAGAAAAGAGCAGAACGACAGCTGTACACCTCCAATCTAATGGTATGATAGAAAGATTCAACCGTACACTAGAGGCAATGTTATCAATGTTTGCACCTGCCAGACAATCAACGAGATTGGGACCGATATTTACCCTACGTCATAATGGCATACAGGACATATGTCCACGAGACTACAGGATGTACGCTGAACGAGATGATGATGGGAAGAGATGTCCAATTACCCGTTGATTTACTGATGGGACGGCTTAATGACGACACTTGTGATGAACCGATAGAATATGCAGGAAAGTTGCATGATAGGCTAAACCAAGTGCACCAATACGCCCAAGAACACTTGAGAATTGCAAGTGACCGGCAGAAGAATTATGACCACAAAGCTCAGGCAAGAGGATACAACAAGGGAGATGCAGTATGGCTACATAATCCAAAGAGGAGGAAAGGGTTTAGCCCTAAGTTGCAGCGTCCCTGGGATGGCCCATACGTGGTTAAGACTGGGTGACGTCACTTGTCGAATACAAAGAGGGACCAGATCAATGCCGAGAGTGGTTCATTATAATCGTCTAAAATGATCCACCTGATTGAAGTGGATCAATTTACGGAGGAAGCAGAGACGCAAATTACGCCAGCGACTGACGTAATTACTTTAGATGATGCAGAAGAGATGAATCAGGAGGGAATCCCTGAAAGAGGTGGAGCTGAAGAAGAAATTCTACGGCGTAGCCAGCGAAGACGGCGACTACCAGTGAAATTCCAAGATGTCTAATAATAACCACCATGAACTGTACCATAAGTTTTAAGCCTTAACGCACGCGAGTTCAACGTAGGCCT
Source organism: Zoroaster sp. YZ-2022 (assembly GCA_029582265.1). Lineage (NCBI taxonomy): Eukaryota > Metazoa > Echinodermata > Asteroidea > Forcipulatida > Zoroasteridae > Zoroaster > Zoroaster sp. YZ-2022. Next base: position 100,152,544 of record CM055816.1, on the reverse strand, counting down.
AATTCGTTAAGTTTATAATGACATGTAAGTTGAATTTAATGTTAAATGCACAGTTAATGCATTAAGTACACGTTGTAAAAATGTAGATTTTTCTGTATAAAGTTATTGGTGAATTGAAGTTTATAGATGAAAAATAATGTAGGCTACTTTGTTTTTCGTCAGAGACTATATAAAGTGCATATTATAATTTAGTTGCTGGAAATGAAAAATAACAAATAGGCCCAAGGCAATGTTTAGAAGGTTCTGTATAGGCCTAAATTACATAAATTGTTTTATGTCAGATTGAGATAATTTCTAACGTTAGGGTTACTGTTAAAGTATGAGATAAATAAAACATGTTTTTGGAAGCTGTTGACGAAAATGTTCAGGTAAATTGATTTAATTATTAAGAGTTATTGCTAAGTGTTCTGTGATACAAGTTTTAACCATTTGACGCAATTGAAATGAAAGCACATCATTGATGGATCAAAATGCATTTTGGCGTTGTAAATAACGGATTGTCTAATTGATTGAATTAATTTTAATGTTTGCGTAAGATGCGAGGACGCATTTCATTCTTAAGTGTGGCGAAAATCATATTTCTCCAGAAGCAAATCTGACAGAACAAGAGTTAAACTTAAGCTATAATGTGTTGATTTCTTAATCTAACTTTATTAGAGCCTTAGTAGCCTTACACCAGTACTTAAACATGTGAAGTCTTTGGAATGGCCTTATTTGATGTAATAATCTTTTATTAAGAATTACTCTAGAATTACACTTAACCTGTGTTGTCAGCGAGCATTTAACCTATTCCATGTTTATTTAGATAAAGGTTAACAAACAGGATTGAGGAGCTATATGATTTCTAAAGAACACTTCCAGATTTAATGTCAATCAGATAATGCAAGTCAACGTTAATGATTTATGCAATGTTAAGTTTTGCCATTGTACAGCAATTTCGTATCTGTGAGAATGTATTACATTTTGTACATGAAGACATGCACTTTGACCTTGCACACGGCTGTTTCAAAGCTAAAAAAGTGCGCCCTCTGTTGGTTAGTCTAGATTAGTGCTTGTCGTGCTCATTATGTATGCACGTTTAAGGAATTCAGCGTTAACGCTTCGGAAATGCAGTTGACCCGGCTATCGTGACCCCTGAAAAAAATTGTGTTTCTGATCAATTCGTTTCGCATAATGTATTATGTGATTGACTAAAATCATTTTTAGGTTCTTTTTTATGTCAGCATAATCTATTTATTCTGAAAAAGGTCACTTAATAGCTCTTTTCGAGGTCGTTGAATCGATTAACTGCCACATGTTTCAACAGTTGGGTGCATGCAGATCTGCGGAGAAAACCATCCACAAAAGCGAGTTTTTCACTATTTTCTGAATTTTTCCTATCAGCAGTGGATGTTTCATCGTTGAAAACAGACATTATTATGCACACTTAATTGGAGCAATGACAAATTTACGAGAATCTTTGATTTAAAAATAAGCATTTTAACCGGCTTCAGACATGTCAGATGTGTTGTAATGCGTTGTTTGATGCATACAGCATGCATAGTAATGTGTACGGTATGGGCGCCAGTGAATGGTACTAGTACTTGAAACGTTGGGACTAATTTAGCGGGTACCCGGTTTTATGTAAACAAAGTGCTTACGTGAGTTTTTCCTCCATGACTCTTTTGAAATAGTGGTAAATAGTCTGTAACGTTAGGAGAGTGAAGCCTAGGCATGCATACAATTAGTTGAATTTTAAAAAATGATGCTAACATTAGACGAGTTATCAATAGGATGTAATCAGTGTAATATCTAATGTTAGCTCTGTGAAATGAAATAATTGATTAATTTAAACTTGTAAACAAATAGTCTGAATAGTGAACAACAATGTTTAGGGCTGAAAACATTAAAAACATTAGTACAGCTGGACATGTCTACCAATGCATGCAGGTACTTTATAAATTATGTATGTCGCAATATTCTCCGACAAGTCTGAGTTTATAAGCAAAGGTACATTTTAAATAATTTTGGTTGACACTAATAATATTTACAACAACAATCATGACATTTAGGGAAAACTTGTAGCTTTGCATGGTGAAGAAGATAAGTATTAAGACTAATTGCGGTGACACCATGTCATGTGAAATACTCTATTGAGTAGTAATTAGTTCTGAAAAGAACTGAAGGTTACAACTTGACATTTCGATCAGTATGCTCTGATCGTCCTCAGGATTTACTACTCAATAGAGAATTTCACATGGTGTCACCGTAATTAGTCTTACTTAATCAAGAAATTTAACGAATATTATTTATGATACTTTTCAGAATTTGTGATCACACGAAATCATGAAATGGTTTTGAATACAACAAAATAAAACATGCTTATTTTGAGTTTAATTTTCTTTTCACAGCTGATCTTCCGAGATGGAACGCCCTCAATTCTGGTGTGGCGATGGTTTGATCACTGTATTGGGAACATTGCAAACAGTAGGATTAGCTGCAAAGGTAAGAGTTATGTCATGTTAGGAAACAGTCCAGCAATGGGTTAGAAATGAACAGACTTTACAGATATTTTTATTGTTTTAAGTAGCAAACTCTTTGCATATGTAAAACTGTACCATGAACTTGCTGTAAAGGGAAGTTACAACAATGGTAAATCTAAAAACCTGTAAATCAATCATCCTGAGAAATGATTTGGTTTTCATGTTAGAGAAAAGAGGAATCGTTGTCAAAAACGGGGAAAAATGTAACAGTTTTTGTTTATATTTTTACAAGGATGTGTGTTAGTACCAAATACCAATGTTGTACATTCCCTTTATTTTTATATTGCATTTTTAGATACATGGACCCCAAAATGTAAGTAAATAGGCCCTGAACTACTTGACCAATGAAAGTTTTCTAGAGATTTGATGTAACAATGAAAAACCACAAATAATACACGAGGTAGTGCATCCCATGTGTATGTATACATACATGTACATAATTTATGTGTAAAACAATGTTTTTTTCTTATTTTTGACAGATCTTTATGCATGCCCTTATTCCTGGTATTGTGGTGGTGTGATGGCACAGCATGATACTTAACAACTTTTGCAGAGGATCTTTCATTCCGTGAACTTCACGTCCTGCCATGTTGAATTCAGTACATGTATGTACCAGCTTGCCACCTTACGGCACCTCCAGCAGACCAATTTCTACTTTGTACATACATGTAGATGTAGCTTTGGGCAGATGTTGATTCCAGAGAAACTTCAGTAAATTCAGTAAATCAGGAGTACAATGTCTCTGTCAAAATAGCATGGAGTCAAGGAGTTGAACAATTGTAATATCTTGAGTGTAGGAAAAACTGAACAATATCCATACTATTGCGCAGGATATCTGTGTAAAAAGAGGATGTGAATGATAAATCTGATGTCGCGAACATCTGCAAACATTTGAACTAAACCTGTCCTAAATCAGTGCACTATGACGTTCAAGTTAATCATCATTGCCAAGGCCTGATTTGCATCTAGGGCTCTGCTCTCTTATTTTTCGTCCTTTTGGAGCTAAACACTGTTCATCAGTACATCATTGTTATGATTCAAAATATTCTTGAAAATACTTTTCTCTGTACTCACCTAGGCCCAATATCAGTGCTGCTTAGTTTATAGTTATACCCAGGAACTTGTTTTGTGTGGGCTTGGTGAAACAACCTTTGTGGTATCAAAAACGTAAGCACTTAATGTGATTAAACTTGCATAGCCAGGTTAATTTATTATGTATTATTTGAAAATAAAGGGTTTTTATACACTGTTCAGTACCTGAAAGTTATGTTCGCATAAAGACTGCAGACTAGACTGAGGTAAACAAAGACAGATATGACATGTGAATATAAAGATTGTACCCATCTCTACCAAACATCTCAAAATTAACATGTGACAATGTTGCCAGAGAAAATATTATAGGGCTGTGATTCCTTTTTAAAAATTACTATTTTTGTGATAGTAAAAACAAAACAACTGGAAGTTAGGAAAAGAAAAATTGAAATAAATGTAAGAAGATGTGAATCCAAACTACTCCCATGACTTATTTATTGTATGTGTAAAACTGTACCATGAAATTGCTGGAAAGGGAAGTTACAAAAATGGTAAATCTAAAAACCTATAAATTAATCATCCTGAGAAATGATTTGGTTTTCATGTTGGAGAAAAGAGGAATCGTTGTCAAAAACGGGGGAAAAAAACATGTAACAGTTTTTGTTTATATTTTTTTTACAAGGATGTGTGTTAGTACCAAATACCAATGTTGTACATTCCCTTTATTTTTATATTGCATTTTTAGATACATGGACCCCAAAATGTAAGTAAATAGGCCCTGAACTACTTGACCAATGAAAGATTTTCTAGAGATTTGATGTAACAATGAAAAACTATTCATTAACGTGAATGTATTGTATGTAAAATACATGTACTCAACGTGTGTGTATTGTATATGTACTGTAATTGTTACTGTGCTCAATATTCGCGCGATTTGTATGTATGTGTACATGTACGGTACATACGTACACGCGCGCTATAATACGACTATGCACACACATGATGCAGACTAGTCGCGCACTGTGTAGATTCACGTAAGCACACGACCCGTATTTTAGGACTGAAAAAGTCGTTTATATTGAAAATTTCCGTCATTGCCCACGAATCAAACAAGCTAAAAGATATGAAATATGTAGTTTTCTAAATGAATGCATCTTCATTTTCCATTAAAAAAATTCCAATCAATAAAAAAGTAATCATTTTTCAACGTTATATAATTCAAGTGATATACTTTTATTAACCATTTCGCGACGCTTTTTACACACACAAATATCCTCAAATGTTTAATTGCATTGAAGAAAAAAATCAACAACGGCAAAAAAATATATAACTTTTAATGGCTCATCGATATTTACTTTCAAAAATGATAGTCTTGGGTTGTAAGAGTGGAATTTTGGTCGGAAGTTGAGTTTGTTAACGTTCTTTTTTTCTGAACGTGTGTCGCCATGTTAACGAAGCTAGCTAAGTGACGTCACGTTTCATTATTAGAGTGACGAAAATCAAACAACCGCACAGTGGACACTTTTTAACGCACGGCCTATGGGGCTGAAACAGCCGTGTGCAAGAGAGAAACTTCACGTAAACTTTATCAATGAGTTAATTAACGTTAATTTTAGACAGTGACTTGAATATGCATGATCAAACTGTGAAGCGCCAATCACGTTTGGTCACACGCACATCTTGTTTACTAGCTTAACCAATTACTTGTGGTCGCACGCGCATTGTTTACTAGTTTGACCAATCACTTTTGGTCGCAAGCCCATGCGCACATTGTAAATTGCGAGCTGCAGAAATCTATAAAAGGCGCGCAGCGCAGCAGTTCATTCCCCAGTTCGTTCGTGACTTGGACTGACCCGGTGAAATAGCAAAGGCACCGGGCGTTACTGTGTGTATGCGGCCGCTGCTTATGTATGTACGAGTACAGTGCGTTCATGTTATTACTATTCATCGTCAACTATAGACATGCTACAAGTCCTTGATTGATCGGTCATGCATAATCCGTCACTGTGAATTACTGATCAAGTTTAGATAGAATCCCCATTAATTACATGAAAGAAATTTAGGAGAGAGTTAATAAAGAAGCATATACCGGTTGAATTGAAAGTAAACCCTTTTGTTTCAGTGTAACCTTTTATTATCGGGTTTAGTCGTACGTCTAGTCATCATCTTGTCAGTCCTCATTCTTGACTCTGTAAAACTCATCCTCATCATCATCCTCCTCCTCCTCTCCATCATCATACACCATCTTCACTTACAACTTCAAGCCCAGATTGTAGACTCGTACATCAGACATCCGCGTTCTGTTTAAGTGGGTTGTTGAGACACGCTCGTTTTAGTAGTGATAAGAGCGGCAGGGTTGGACCCGACCGTTACAATATGCATGTAATAGACCGCGCGTGCGGGATTTTCAAAACAACAAGTGTGTACATAAAACATGTACAGTATATTGTTTCAGCATCTCATGCATCAGTGATCAGACAGAACACCGCGTCGCTAATACATATGGGATGTGATGTCGGTATTTTATGTAATTTGATGAGTCACATTTCAATTTAAATATCTGGAGATGAAATTTGATTTTCATAAAAATGCTCTGACAAAGTTATGTAGAATTTGTGGTAAACAATTGTTTAGAGCATACGGCCAAGACGAGCAGCGGATTTCTTTGAACTGTTCAGACCTCAGGAAGGAATTAATTTCTAAATTTGGTGTAAGTACATGGGAAGATAGTTCTGACATCCATCCATCAAGCATTTGTTTTACTTGTGCCAGAATATTAAGGCATGGACAATCGGGTTCAAGAACGTATAATTCTGAGGAATTTATTGTACATAACTGGTATAAATATGAGAGGGTAGGCAACTGCCAAGTTTGTGTTCAGCACTTGGAAAAGTGCATCAATTATCTGCCCATAATATGTCCTGAGAAAATTTCTCCAGACAGACCTAGGCATGCCACAACTATTGTTGAAGTTACTCCAGCTGAGCTGATCAAGAGAGTGAAGATATTCTTAAAGCTGTCAACCTTCTAAAATGCAGTCTTTCAAGCTGAAGCATCAACCTGGAGATCCAATTCCATTCGACATAGAACAAGCTACCGATCGCTGGACATGGCTTAAACTTCACCAGGGACACAAGATTGTCTCTCTAAAAACAGGAGGCAGGGTAAGTTAATGCCAACATAATGGAAAATATTTGTTGTTTACTTCTTAATTAATTTCATCAACTTTGAAATTGCAAAAACAGAGGAAATGGCCGAGCACACAAAACTTTGCACAGCGTTTTTCAGTTTTCTATAGCACTATTATTAAAGAAAAAATAGGAAATCCGCTGATCAGCTGAAAAGTTGCATGCCTGTAATTTATATACATGTAGTTAAAACTGATGCATAGAAATATTGTTCAAACTATTAACATTTGTTTATGTACAAAATAACTACTCTAATTCTAAGTAAAACTAATTGCGGTGCCACCATGTGAAATGCTCAATTGCGTAGTAATTAGTTCTGAGAAGAACTGGAGGTACAACTCTTGTGAGAACGATCAGAGCATACTGATCGAAATGTCGAGTTGTACCTGCAGTTCTTTTCAGAACTAATTACTACGCAATTGAGCATTTCACATGGTGTCACCGCAATTAGTCTTACTTATCCTCCTCACCATGCAAAGCTACAAGTTTTACCTACTCTAATTCTAATCAACGTGTAACTATATAAGTTTTGAGGCTTTGCATGGTGGAATATCGATATCGTTTCGGTTTGCGGTAACACCATGTGTTTATCTCAACTAACGCGAAGTTGAGGTGCAGGTTCAGAAAAGAACATCGCACAACTCGTATCTCAACCTTCGTTAAGTGAGAAAGGTTCAAGGGAGAACCAATTTTGGGCAACTCGTTTATCTCTACTGTCGCTAAGTGAGAAATATGGTTCAGGGAGATCCATGAGGACTTCACGGGTTATTCTCGTGAAGTCCCCATGATTCTCGTTGAACCATATTTCTCACTTAAAGGTCCTAGGAAATAGAAATTTTTAACAGTGAAAACAATAAAGTATACCTATTGGAACATATATTTGTCATTTGTCTATGTTATCCCCGCCCCTTTGCACCATTAAAAAAATAAATTCTGAAATTAGGGGGGCGCCACGCTCCTCCCCTACCTCCTCATTATCATATTATAATCCGCAAATCCGTGACGTAGACCTAGGAAGGTCCAGCACTGCCTGCGATGAAGTTTCAGTCAAGTCGTACTCAAAACCACTGAAGTTGATGTGTCATATTAGATCTTCTTTTCAGCTAAATTTAGTAGATATCCCACATTTTTGGGAAATGCCTTGTAGGTGTGTTGTTGCTGGGTGTAGCAACACCACAAAGGAAGGTGTCAGCCTTCACGGCGATTTCCACCAGACCCTAAATACAGGCGAATTTGGACGGCGAGTGTGAAGCTGACCAGGGCGAAATGGTCAGGACCAACGGAGCACTCTATGATATGTAGCGCTCACTTTGAGCCAACATATTTTGACCGGGGGCTCCAGAGCCAGTTTGGCATGAGATTTAAAGCCATGCTGCGCCCTGATGCAGTACCAACAATATTTCCTTAAGTCAGAAGGCCAAGAAACGTCCAGAAAAGAAAAGAGTAGCTTTCTTGAAGCGAGAAAGTCTCAGGGTAAGTTGCTTTGTTTTCCGTGTAACTTACATGTGTATGTGCACCCACAAGCAATAGGCTTATTACTAACGTTAGAGGTCGATTGTTACACTTCGCACACCACATTAACGCTAAAATGTCGTTTCATTGTGAAGTCACTGAAGATGTCATTGTACAATTCTTTGACAATGTTAATTATGTGTGTGATTTTTGGATCTTGTTTCAAAATCATCGAGTGCAGAATTATGTTTTGAAACGGTCATAACGACGGCTTACACAATTCACCAATGACTCCTGGCCATGTGTATCCATGCCATTGATTCGACGGGCCTTGCGCTTCGTTTTACGGTAGAGCCTACAGTACAGATTTATCGGTGCTATACGGTCATGTTTACTATGCAACTTGCAAGTCGTGTGCACATACACTGTACATGTGTACGTTGCGCACAGTTTATGACCCTTTTTTATAATCCCACGGTTTAACCATGGAGCAACTAAACACAATGGCAACATTGGTGCCTAACATTGGAGCTTAGTTTATTCATGGTTTATTGCTCCTAGGTCTACGTCACGAACAGCGCCACCGCGCGTTGGGCAGCATTTGAAATTAGATGAGGCAATTTTTGTAAAAATCAAATTAAAAATAATTAGCCCAATCCAGACATAAATTAAACGTAAAATCGTTTTTTATTCATATCAATTGATAAAATAACAAAAGAAAATAAATAAGCACAATTTGACTCTTCCTAGGACCTTTAAGGTCGAGATACGAGTTGTGCGATCAGGTTATTTTCACTTCGCGTTAGTTGAGATAAACACATGGTGTTACCGCAAACCGAAACGATAACCTGTAACTAAATAACAGTATAAACTGCACTGCAGTAATAAAATAATGTTGTCCGTCTTCTTTTAAAATGTTCTATATGTGATGCGATCTGGAAAAACCCGTCGGATGTCTGCGAACTTGTTTTGAAGATAATGGCAAAATAGTCCCCCAATTTTGTTTTTGACAATTTGAGTTTTTGTTACCATTTTATTTGTTAATCTAAATTATCATTCTTTAAAATATGAAATAAAAATTCCATCGTTTTATATGTAATTTATTTTATGAGACAGATAATTAAAAAGCCGTCTTTGTTTTTCGTTTCCGCCATCGTGTTTTAAGGACAGCGGCGGCTATAACTTCCCAAGAGCATAACTCAAGTTATAGACAACCTAGAATCATGAATAAAACAGTTTTGAAAACAGCACAGTGTCCTCGTTAATTTGATGTATATAACACAAAAATTACAAATTTCACCATGTGAAGGGTTTTCCCAGATCACATCACATATAATAATGCTACATGCATGTATTTATTATTCTTTAGCCTGTTGTCATCAAGCAAGTCACCCAAGCATCTTATAATAATGACCCAAATGGTGGCGGTGAAAGGCAGGCTGTCTCCTCACCCATGCCAGCCAATAAGGCATTACCTATGATGAGGGACTGTCAACTTGCATGGGGCCATGTCCGCAAACTACGCAAGTAAGTAATAACATTGGATATCTCTGTTACTTATATAAATTGGCAAATATATGCAATTGTAAAAAGAACTCGTGTACATATGACTCCAACAACGTGTAACTTTTGTTTTTAAGAACTGTTAATTGGTTTTATACAGCTGTCTTCAGACATCTACCATAACTTCTGCGAGGTCAATGCGTAAACAACAGAAGGAACTGATTTTAAAGATTATATAAAAGGAGCAATGGTACCTCTACAATTGCAAGCTCCCAAGGCTGATGCTATATATAGCACGTTATGAAACTCGGCCAGCCCCTTTTGTGAGAGTGAACAACATATCTGCAATGGTATTAGACTACCTAGATAGGCTTGACAGGTAATTGCATTCATAACTGCATGTTCTGTGTGAATGAATCCATACTTTTTAGTTTTTATAGCAAACAGAATACGCATTCTTATACTGAAATACTGATGAATAGACCTTTATCAGGGGGCGCCATCTTGAAAACGAAAGCGAGGCTCCTAACGCATAACAACGAACGTAAACAAGCGACGACCGGCATATGCGTGTGGACTTCGTATGCTGCTAGCACTACTTTGCCACTGCCAGGTTTGCTAGTTGTAAAATTTAACAAGAAGCTCGTCACGTCCATGATAGAATGGCATGGTCAAAGAATTTAGCCAGGGTTCCAGGATTAACTCAGTCTTACATTGAAGAATGGGCGGAAAGGGGCGAAAAAATCCCCAAATCAACTCAGATGAAGGGTTACAGTAATTTTGTGGAAGGCTATGTCCATGATGTCGAAGGTGGGTGCACACTTTTTTATTTAATTATGAATGATTGATTGAATGTACGTGTACATTTACGGCGTTAGGCTACATACATTGTTGTACATCCACAGTCTTAGAAACATTTTTGACAGTTTTTATTGATTTATTTACAAGCTACAACCATCTTATAAAACCTAAAGGGTAACTCATCAAACACAAGTGATAATTTTGGGTCCACCGTGGTCATGTTGGTAGGCCTATGAACACAGTCACAACCAGCGTAGTGAAATGTGACTTGTTGAAGGTGATAAAGATCTTGTCATTGTCCAAGGAATCATATGACAACTGAAAGAAGGTTATTAACTCACTGTATGTTATATAATTTAAACAGTTTTACCATCCATTCTCATTCTGTTAAATGCTCAGAAGTCTACTAAATTTGATGTTATTGGTACTAAATGTTAACTTTTTTCTCATCTCACTTTATTTTAGTTCAACTTGAAAGTGAATTAAACTCAAGCTGCTCCCCATCAGTACATGTAAGAGCAAAATCTTTCCGCTCTTTAAAGAATAATGATCCACCGTATTCTTTAACTGTAAGTAACCAGCTACATGTACCAAACATTCAATCATTGTTGCTTTTGCATATACACTGCCATTTCACAGCTACATTTTAAATTTGTATTTTATGTTGAATGATGCTCTCTCATGAAGCAGTGTTTTTTTTAATCATGAGAAGTTATTTTGTCATTTCTTACACCATGATTTTTATTCTTTCATCTCCACATCATTGCTCATGGTTTCTAATACATATAGGCCTATAGTATTATTATAAGCATGGCATAAATTTGTTGGAATTTCCTAAGTTTTAAAAGGTTTTCAAATTTCCAAGACAGTCCCTACCTTAATCGTGTTTGTTGACTTCTTGCATGCATGTTTTTCTTTTTACTTATTACTCATTTGAGAAATTGCATTTCATTTGTTAAAATATCATTGTTAATTTTAACCCTGTTCTTGTTATTTCTGTTTTTGTTTTTAAGAACTAACTAGGCATACCCAAAGTGGCTACCAAATCAGGTAAGAAAATGAAAAAAATCTTCAGATAGAAGAAATCTTTCTTCAACTTTCATTAACCCTAACCGTTCCAAATCATCCATAGTCCATCACCTGGTTTTGCCATAGTTTGATGGACTAAGTAGGCCTACTATAGTGGTATTTACACCCAAATCAGCCATACCTCAAATAGAGCCTGGTCCAAAGCTAAGGGTGTTGATTTACCATGTTATGGTGGATGATTCTGTTTGATTTGCAGGCATGTAAATTTTCAACTGACTAGCTGATTTCCTCCTGTTTGGTTTCTCACCTGTGCCATTGAAAGTTTTTGCTGCTGTGATTTGAGATGGTTCCTATCAAAAGTACCTAGGGGTCTGGGTTAATCAAGTAAACCTTTTTTCATTGTGCAATTAATATTTTATATAATTTGAAAAATATTGAACAGTACAATCTTACTGCTGGCATTTGATTTTAGAATGCCAAGGTTTAGTTATTAAAGCAGGTGTACAGATGAATCTATTTGTTGGTTATTTTATGGAGTTCATTCTTCATGTTCATCAAAAATGTAATTGATTACAACGTTTCCACATTGAAATTTATCACAAATACAGATCACTCTACAAGGGGGAAAGGAAACATCAGTGAAGATCACAAGATGTCAGTGTGCAGCAGGCAAAGGGAACTGCAGCCATGTGATTGGGCTCATCTGCATGATTTCCCATTGGCAGAAACTTGGGCTACAAAATGTACCCGCGGTGGAAAGTAAGACATCCCTCCCTCAGGCTTGGCATATTCCAAGGCGTACATGTGGTTTAAGTCCATAAAATGTAGTCATTATCTGTAAAAAAGACTCAAGCCAGGCAAAGTAACAAATGATGACAATGTTAAACGACGTTTTAGAAGTATTGATTGTGTTCATTCCAACCTTTATTGCCCGATACAAAATTTAAGCCCGAGGAATTCTCTCACACACTGTATCATAATTTATCTGCAATTGATATGAAAACACAAATGCTACAGGTGTTACAGCCAACCAACAACTGCGGAGACAGAAACTGTCTCTGTAACCACTAAATATGGTAAATTCAGTAAAGGATCAGTTCTTTCATATCAGTTGCCTAAACCAGAAATTTCTAGTTCAATACTTCATTTTGATGGTACTGAATTTCAGTTACCTGAGATACAGTCCAATTACAGTACTGTGTTAACTTTATCTCAAATCGACTTTTTGCAGGGAATTCTAATAACTAGAGAGCAATCTGTAGAGTATGAAAAGCTAACAAGAGCTCAGTCAAAATGCAAAGAGTGGTATAAAATCCGAAAATTCAGGGTTACCTTATCAATATTCAAGTCAGTTTGTAGTAGAAAAGGGGAATTTGCTTCACTGGCAAAAAGACTTGCATCAGGTAAACAAATAACGACACAGGCAACGCAGAGGGGAATAGATTTAGAGCCCAAGGCTGCAGAGTCATATGCAACACTCACAGGCAATAACATACGAGACTGGTTTTGTCGTCAATCCATCATAAGTAAGACTAATTGCGGTGACACCATGTGGAATCTCAATTGAGTAGTAATTAGTTCTGAAAAGAACTGGTGGTACAACTCGACGTTTCGATCAGTATGCTCTGATCGTCCTCAGGGGAATGAGGACATTCTCCTGAGGACGATCAGAGCATACTGATCGAAACGTCGAGTTGTACCACCAGTTCTTTTCAAAACTAATTACTACTCAATTGAGATTCCACATGGTGTCACCGCAATTAATCTTACTTATCATCCTCACCATGCAAAGCTACCAGTTTTACCTATCAATCCATCATGCTCTTACTTAGGTACATCACCAGATAGGGGAGTGTATGACCCAACTGAAACTACCGAGTTTGGCTTGCTAGAAATAAAATGTCCAATGTCTAAATCAGTCACTGATGTGAAATACTTGACTCAAGTTGAAAACGGGCGAAAGCTCAAACACAGTCATGAGTATTATTTCCAGGTGATGGGTCAAATGGCCTTGACAGGTATGAAATGGTGTGATTTTTTTGTATATTGTGAGGAAGATGTACACCTAGAGAGGATTCATTTTAACTCTGATACCTGGAGTACAATGAAGGCAAAGCTGGATTGGTTCTACTTTGAGTATATGATCCCACAGTATAGTCAAGGTACTGTTGCCAGTTAAATCCATTTATTCAGAGCAGTGCAAAATTATATTTTACAGAAAAATACAATCTATGAGAATAAAGTTTTATATTTAAATTATTGTAATTTATTTGTACATAAGGTGAGGATGCTATAAAATTATTAATTAATTACTGATCATAATGTGACCAGCTCTGCAAAAATGAGTCTTTTGCTGCCCGATGTGTTTTGTTTTCTGTAATTTCCCTTAGCAGTATGAAGGGAATTATTGAGGCATGTTTGCTTAAAAACCTATTATTTATATTTTACAGATTGCAATTTATAACTGACATCACCAGCACAGTGACAGGGCCGACAAACCAGAGTGGCCTTTTCCCACAAATTCATGGAAACAATGTCACATGTATATCTCATTGACCAGTTTAGCTCCATTTCCAAAACTTGATGCTTTTTCATGCAGTATTGAATGTCTGCTCTGATATAAAAACAAAACAGTACTTTTAATATAATGGTCCTCTAAAATTTGTGAGAAGACAACACACTGTCCAAATCTGATTCATTGTACCTGCTAAGTCTAATGGAATCACTCCATCAAATATATGAAACTCTTTCACTCTACGGATAGCACGCTCAATGTGTACATGCGTAATCTTGCAATTTGGTGTGTTGAACTAACTTCAAGTGCTGTAAATTGACCCTTATCACGAAGAAAAGGAGGAATAACTAGTGTGCAACCAATGGACTCCAGCATTTAATCAATGGAGAAACCTTTATCCACCATAATCTGGTCACCTCTGTCAAAAAGATTAAGTATTCCAGACTTTCTGGTTATATCCTGGTCTGAAATTGTACCAGTGTAGAGAGCACTTACAAATGACACAGCACCGCATGGAGTTATTCCTACAAGACCCTTAAAAGTAGTGTGGCTTTTGTAGTTTGAGTAGGACTCGGAATGTAAAACCTTTGAACTTGGAGTTTGTACTTTCACTTCAGTGCAATCTAAAATAACTCTGGTGTTAGGATATGTAGTTTTGAAACATTCTGGCATGTGTTGCTTTACAATATTTGAAGGTGGCCAAATCTGAAGTGACCCCAACATAAAATACAAAAAATTTGCCCATGTGATACAAATTCTGCTCACTGTTGACAGAGATACATTAAAGCGAACTGCCAAATCTTGCTCAAAAAGTCCCACTTTGATTCGACATAAGAAAAGGAAAAATTGTTCTATCAGAGGCAACGACTCATTTCTAAACACATACCCCTGTATTTCACTTTCAGCACCTTTGTTTCTCTGTACTTGGCCCCATCTGATCATATTCTCAGCAGTTGGTCGAATGCTCTTAAATACGGACTTAAAAGTTTCAGAGTCTTTGAAGCCTGTATAAAAGTTCAATAAAATTGGGTCTGGTGAAATCCGGTCAACTCCAAATCTCTCTATCTCACGTTTCTCCACAAGGTCTTCAAGATGACGAACAGCACAATTGGCACGGTCAAGTTTCTCATCAGTTGTGACCAAACTTTCATAATTGTGGTCTTGTTGCACTGCCTGAAGTGTTGACTCACTGGCTGAGGCATCAGTAGATACGGTATCATCATTGCTAAATAAAATAACAAAATACAGAATGGAAATTATTTATGGGAAAGTTATTGGTATATTGAAATGATTTCACTTGCATTGCCATTATTAAAGAATAAATAAATAATGGTATATTGTGATATTGAATATAATTATTGATCACCTTGAAGACCGTTTGGATGTTTTCGAAAAATGAGAGATTTGGAGTAAAACGGATTTGGTCAGACCCTCACTGGCTTCAAAGACTTTTTAAAACTGTTCAATGGTATTGCTCAATTACAACTATTTATTATTATGCAAAATATTTATTGATAAAAATAGTACATGTACGTAACATATGAGTGCACAACAGACATTTATAATACAAGTTTAACATTGTAGATATTACAAAGAATTTAGTGGATATTCTGTGTATTCAAATAAGTCTATTCATTTGATTGACCCACATGAAACATGTAGCTGCATTTGTTCAATCTTAAATTGAAGGATAAAGAAATTGTCTCTTATAAATTATTTTTTTAAATCAGAATGCATGTATATAAAGTCACTAAAATTTTATTATGTGTGCGAGTCAGACAGTGCAATTTAGTAAATTATTTCAGTGATATTTATTGATTAGGGAAAAAAAATCAAAAATCAACCACTTCAGTATTTTGTTGATTCAGTAAATAAAATACTAATCCAGTAGTGAAATCATGGCTTGCATGTCTTTTCTTTGGTGGTGGTCTGTCTTTATTTCCAGATGTCCAGCTGAAGATCGTCGGGATTGCTCCTTGTTTAAGTTTCCGAAGGCCTGCCAGTGTTTTATGAAAATCATCCATCTTAAAATGGGCTGAACACACTTTAGACGCATCTGTTATCTGCATGTAAAAAAAGCAAACAAAAATATTCAATTAGCATTCACAGTAGTGACATTGATTAGCTAACAGATCTATTGCTAAAACAAATAGTTGCTTAGAGAAAATTGCAGCAACAAAAAATTTTTAAATCTAGTTTAGTAGTTAGACTTTATCATTACACCAAATTTGTTGTCTTTGCCCCCCCCCCCCCCCACACACACACTAACTGTCCACTGAAATGACAAGTGAAACATTATCTCAATGCAAATAGCCTACGAGTCGAGGCACAACAACTTTAGTTATGTTCACTGAAATTTGTATTAAAACTTTGCAAGCAATGAATAATACCCTCCGTGGCGTGGACCGGAGCAAAAATACTTAAGTATTCATCCAGCCAGTTGGGCCCCCATGCACGAAACCACCGGCATTACGTTGATTAACGTTAACGTTGACGTGACAAAAAACCCAGGAGGTTTTCATGGTTTATACTGAACAAAACACATACCTCGAAATTTGTACCAACATCACGGCGAATCTTCGTGATCCATTCTTTTCTCCGGCTGCTATCTATCGCGGAATGGAGTGAAATGACAGCTTCTTTTCAGGGTCATATCGCGAGTCATTTGTGCACAGCGGCACACAGCAATGGTAGTGCGCCATTGTTGTTATGCGTTAGGAGCCTCGCTTTCGTTTTCAAGATGGCGCCCCCCTGATAAAGGTCTATGGGTACCGGGTACCGGGTACGGGTAACTATTTGGATAACATTTTACACAATATCATAATCTTATTCGCACGGCAGGGCTGTTTTCCTTTAGAAAAAGTGCGCCCTCTTTTGTCGAAAGTTAAACAGTATGCTAATAAGGTGTTTGAACCGTCATTCATACATCGTGGGCGTATAGGGGAACGTGTGTGGGTCAAATATATATATATGGCTCATTTCACCAGGTTGGGATACACTCAAAATATGCTGAACTCAACTTTTTAAGGGACAATTGTCTAAGGATTGGGCTATGTTTAGAGGAAAATTATGGTTTATTCTGATGAATTATATACTAGAGTATGAATCAGAATTGTTTAAAAAAAAAAAATTTCAGGTTTAAATTTATTATTTCTATCCAAGAATGTTGTGGTGTCCATGGAAATAAAAGTGATGAAAATTGTGACATAAAATATATGCATATTATGATGATGAAGAAATTTTTTTTTTAAATTCAAAGTAACATTTTTCTGTTAATATATGTGTTATCTGATGTTTAAATTCTCACATAAAGGTTGGCATACTGGAATATTTGCATAAATTATTTCAGCAACGGCGCTCAAATTTTCTTTCATCGACGTAACGCATGGTGTCTTTTTGGTAAATCTGTGTTACGTCGATTGAATGGTGTAAAAGATTTTCGCCATTGCCCAAAACTATAACTTTGCATCATAATATTCATGTCCAAACCCCTCTTTAATGAATAGAAGTGTCAGCTGGAAGTTCAACTGTACCGTTTTCTCAAAAAGTAAGTTGAAATACCGCCACCGAAATTTGGTGTCCATCCGTATTTCGTTACATTGAAGCACAATTCGTAGAAAAAAAATATATTCCACCGCGTACATTAAAAATAGTATGGTACATAACTGATGTCTGCACGACCGTCTTGATTTCAACTCATTAAGTCTGTTCTACCGAGGTTTAATTTGGCGGGAAAAAGCCGTCTGAAACCCTGGCGTCTTTTGATACGTCGATGATTAACCAACATCAAAATTACGTCGAAAACTGCAAATGGGGCATTGGTTGTAAAATATTATGGTAAGTTTCAACTGTTTAAAGCTTTTGGGGAGGGGCAAACATTTTTTTTAACATTTAAAAAGAGTACTTATTTTGTGGACACTAAACAAAGCTGTCGAAAACTCTTTTTCACATCGAATACAACTAAATTGAGCCGGAGTCTCATGATACGTCGATGGCACCGAAGCAACGGGGCAAACTATCATCGACTGCACCCGCGCATGGCTTGCGCTGTGTTCCACTTGCGCGCGCAAACAGTGCACGCATTGCGCAATGTTTGCGCAAGTGTGGAGCGTGGACAAAGTGGCCATCGCGCGAAGCATCGCGAACCGAATCATTGTCGAAAATGTGTCGGCATTGCCTCATGCAAATATTACAAAATAATATGCCCTGATAATAGAAATAAACAACATTTACTTTGCGGGGGAATTCTCACTGATTTTAGGAGCAAACCAATGCAAAATCGTTGTGTAGTCTTCGCCAAAATGACATGTCACACGTGTTCGTAAACTGGGCAACAATAGTGTTTACGGTCATGTGTGTGAACATCGTCGGTTGAAAGGCCAACCATTGTTGCTTGATTACACACACAAGGGAAAGCAGTATCCAACCTCCACTTTTCACTCTTTATATTCAATAATACTCTTACATCAGCGGGTAAGATTGTATTTTTGAGTGTAATGAATGAAAAAGTGGAGGTTGGATACTGCACTCTCTCCCAACACAAGTTTGGCCCTCCCAAAACAAAAAATGGATTATTGAAAGCTTGAATTAAAACCCAAAAAAATTAACAGGTGTTTTCCTAGTTCTTTTAGTTTGCCTATCTGGTGTTCCAATCAATCCACCAACATTAAATATTCTGGCCAAAACTTACTATTTGTATGAGGATGCATTAAAAAAGTATTAGTATTACCAAGGGCTGGGATGTCAAAACATCTTTTTCACAAAATAATACCTCGAATTTTCTAGATCAGACCATTTTTAAAGCAGGGTAAAAATTAGGCATGAATGTCCTAATTCTATACCATTTTGTCCATGGCACAAACAAATTAGTTGACCTGTAATGTGCAGATAGACTTGAAATTAAGCACTAAATAAACTATTATAATTAGGGAAGGCAATTTTTGAAACTTTCTGTCCGTGATAAATTGATCAGGTCTATAACTTTTTATTTATTACAGAAATGAGTCTCAGAGTGAAAATAAAATTCTCCCCACCCCAAAAACAGTCTTACAGACAAACTCTGAAGAAGAAGAACACCCAAAAATACGAAAGACTTCTAGCAATTGATGCAGTAAGGCAAGCAGAAAAGAGACGCAGTCTGTCTGATGAAAGTAGAAAAGAATATAACATGAATTGTAAAGAACGCACGAAGAGTTACAGACAAAGACAAAAGGCAAAAAATGAAGAGAGGATCAACACTGTAAAGAAAGGACAAGAAAAACATGTGGCAAGATCAGAAGCTCAGAAAATTAAACAACAGCGAGCAAAGTGGGCAGCAAATCAGATAATGCAAAGGAGCAAACTCTCACCAGCGGAAAAAGTAAGAAAAAATGAGGCAAGAAGAAATAAAAGACGACAAGAAAGGGAAGAAATCTTGGCATACAGAAAACAAAGAATGGCTGAAAGGGAAGAACAGCGGATGCAGTTAGATAAGAATAAACTCATGAAAGAAAAAGAGGCTGAAGAATTGCAGAAAATCAGAATGGAAGAGTCAGAAGTTGACAAACAATTTGAAGATGAAAGGCAAGGGCAAACAAAAATAAGATCGTCGGCTGCAAAACGGCAGTCTCTTCATCGAGCACGTGCAGCTATTTCAAAGGAACCAGAAATTGTTGCCGCCACAGTGAGTGATCTCATCAATCAAGCATCCCCCCGTAAAAAGGAAGCATTGGATATCACCATATTGTTCCAACATCAACCGAAAACGATAAAATAAATCTCATGGTTTCAATTGGTGTTAAGAGAAATCTTGATATGATGAAAAACCAGAAAAAGCTGCAGCAAAGACGAGAGAGGCGGAAATTTGCTAGTGCACTCAGTATTCTTAAGAAATACAAGTTGCAGAGAAAAGCATCCAAGCGGTTTGGTGTGAGTTCCAAAATAATCACAGAAAGGCCTAACAAGTTTGCTTACCGCAACAAAGCAGCATTGTCAGAAAAAACTAAAGAGCTCATAATGAGCTACTATGTATCTAATTCGACGCCCACTGCTGATAAAAGAAACATTAGCAAAAAAACACTGAAAAAAAAAAACATCTTGGATCAGCCTGTTGAACAATTGTATCGCAAATTTGTGAAAGAGTTTCCAGCACTGAAGGTTGGCATGACTTCCTTCTTCAAGCTAAGACCAAAGCATATATTAACATTTAAGCATATGAAGTTTCGCGGTTGCCTCTGTGAATATTGTGAAAATGTTCAGTTGAAATTGAAAGTCATCACCAGTTGTACAGTATCTGAACAGAAAGCACACTGCAAAATCAAGAACATAGATGAAGCTGTCGATCTCACATTGTGCTCAAAGGGTGAAAGAAAGTATTATTCACTTCAATGCATTGAAAGAAAATGTAAAAAATGTGGGCTACAGCCCTTACGGTCTCTTCTGTCAGACTTGGATAGCACACAAAACGTAACCTGGGCCAGATGGGAGACTGTACATGAGGAGGATGTGAAAACAAAGGGAAGGATGGTGAAGAAAAAAGCTAAAGTGTGCAAGAAAGGTTCCCTAAAAGAAATGATTGGTGAGCTTGAGCGTGATGTCGATCCTCTTGCACTCCAACAAAAAGTGGCAAGGGGCGCAGTTCCGAAATCTTACATCCAGAAAGCTTCCGTATGGTTGTTGCGTTATGGTCATGGACTTTGCCGAAAACTATACCTGCCTACTTCAAGATGAAGTCCAAGCGGCACACTGGACTCACAACCAAGCAACACTACATCCTATCATATCATACTACAATTGCCGTCGAGCATCATGCACCAAGCCTGTCATCCACTCCCAGGTTTTCATCACGGATGATTTAAATCATGATCATAATGCAGTCCACGAGTTTTCAACACGTGCAATCCAAAACATGAAGGAAGTTATGACAGAGGCACTTTCAAAAGTAGTGCGCTTTTCAGACGGCTGCTCGATGCAGTATAAATCTAAAGGTCCTTTCATGGATATATCATGCGCAATGTCGGACAACCAGGTTCCTCTGCAACACGATTACTTCGGTTCCCGCTATGGGAAGGGCCCCTCTGATGGGGAAAGTGCTGTAATTAAAAGCAAAACATCGGCAGCAGTATTGGCGCTCACAGCACATGTTTCATGTGCAAAAGAAATGTTTCAATATTGTGAAGACAACATGACCAAGAAAGATGAATGCATCAACGAAACAGACAAATGCTCTCATTTTCAGCGGACCATCTTTTGGGTACCTAGTGATGACATCATCAGAAAGCGCAGAGAGGGGAAAACATTGCCAGGAACGAGAAAAGTTCATAGTATTAGATCAGTCCGGCCAGGCGTTGTTGCTAAAGCGTACCCTGTCTTGTTTTGTGCCATTTGTTGTGCAGCAGATGGTCATGGTTCGTGCGAGAACAAAGATTATGTTCAGCCTTGGGTGGAGGTAGATGTTGGCATTCCAGTTGATGTTTCAGAAAGCAGTGAAGCAGAGTCTGCAACTACCTGTACTGAAGTTTCAAAATCAGTGCTGTTGAAACCAGTGGCCACTCAGCATGATGAAGACCATCCACCTCATGTCTTGCGAACCAACTCTACTGCCAGTGCGACCAAGCAACAACAATCAGAATGTAAGCAACTTTAATAGTTTTAGATCAGTACTTACCTTTGTAAAACTATTGATATGCATATAGAAGTAACATTTGGTTGAACTTATAAATGCATGAATAAAGACAGATGTCAGTCAAATAGTGGTTACGGCAGAAAGAATGAGCCTACAATGCATGATGAGACACTTTTACTTATTATGAATACTATTAACTGAAGACATTATTATTTACTACATTGCAGGTGAAATCAACATTGGGCAGTTTGTATATTGTCGCATTCGTGGGAAGAAAACCTACGGAACGTATGTTGCACAGGTATGTGATTTTATACGATGTTATGCAGATTAAGGAATTAGATTACGGGTGATAACCATGTGAATAAAATCTCTCTTTTGGGAGAAGTGGTGGTTCTAAGAAGAACCAGAATTGAGATAGTCTCGACGTTTTGAACAGTATACTCTGCTCGTCTTCAGAAGAATGCCGGTTCTCAATTCTGGTTCTGGATCTGGATCAAATACTGCCCAACACCCCTCAGAACCACAATTTCTCCCAAGAGAAATTTTATCCACATGGTTGTCAACCGTAATCTAATTCCTCATTGTACTTACACCATGCAAAGCTTCAAATCTTACTTAGTTATACAGATTGTTATGCTAATATAATCTAAAAATGTAATGGAGAATAGAGCCCTTCTCACACGAGAAACAAATGCACGATCCTTAATCATAGGCGCCAGTTGTCTGTCACAATAGTCGTTGGCTATTTACTTGTTAGGTTTCTCAACAGTTTTACCAAGATTGTAGATTTTTTTATTTATACAGGTCCTTGACAGAGAGGGAGCAAACCTTAAAGTGAAGTATATGAAGGAAGTGGCAGCACACCAGTTTGTGTGGCCCGATAAGGACGACATCTGGTCGTTACCCATCGAAGATGTTCTTCATATCTTGACACCTCCTACCGTTCATGCTGCCAGCAGTTCCAGAATACGCTACACATTTCCAAATGCTGCCGAGTGTTAAAGATGCAGGCTTTTCCCTTGAGGAAGCTTTTTGGGGGGGCTTTGATTGGTATTTTTGAAAGTTTAAATGTTGTTTCAACTTGCAATTCAAATTTTACCGATTAAAATCAGCCTGTGTTTTCAGGCTGCCAGCTGCAAATTTTCAAAGATGACAATATTTCAGACAAAAATACTTATTAGGATCAGGTCTGATGTTCTAGTGTCCACTTCTGGAACTGCTGTAAGAGTGAAACTGATTATATTTTACCATCTCATCCAGGATGTAAATTTTCTGGCTATGTGTATGAGGGTATCAGTCTCTAAAAATAATTTTCTGAAATACTGTAATTTGGAAAAGTAAACTAACATGCTGTATCAGAACTAAGTTCTGTGACTTTTCAGAAAGAGTAATCTTTCTTTACTGCCCCATTTTAAAGAATTCAGAATAGTTTAGTAAATACGAGGATCTCTTTAGTCGGTATATCTTGATTCAAACAGACAAATCATTTATTAAATTTTGCCCTTACACCAACGTTGTTATAAGCACTGTATACTCGGTGCTTTCCAAGTTCTGTGGAAAAAAGTCCATAGGCTTCTCGGGCGAGACTCGAACCCTCAACCTTCCACTTTCTAGCGCAGACGTCTTTTTTTTCTTTTTCCACAGAACTCGGAAAGCACTCGAGTATAAAGTGCTTATAACATCGTCGGTGTAAGGGCAAAATTTAATAAATTGCTCAAACTACCCGATTCAAGAATTACAACATTACATGCAGACAAATCATACCAAAAGTAAAACGTTTTACCAATATTTGTGATGTTTGCCTTGTTTTATTGACGTTTGAAATGAAAAGTTGTTAATCAGAAATAAAATTGTTATTCAGTGCTTAAACTTTTAACTTTTATCAATTTGAAATTTGCAGTGATAATAAATGTTGGAGAGTTTACTTAACACCTTAAGTTGTTATTTAAAGCCCCTGGACAACATTGGTAAGACCAAAAAACAACATTTAAAACAATTTTAAAGCTAACAATTAGTTTTTTTTTAAATGACACATAACTCACACACAGATCCTTGTCTGCAGAAGGTTCTTGAAATAAATTCAAGGTGTAGTTCAGGTTTCGTCCGATAGCTTTTGTGTACTCTTTTAAATATTCTATAGATGTCTTTATAGGTCAATTTCTGCATAGAGAAGTGACTTATGGGTATGTATAATCTCTGAAGAACTCTAACTGTTGCAAATTATGAATATTAATGTGTTGTCTACTGGAATATTATCGTTCATGAAGTATGTAACGTGGACACGGTGTACAATGGTGTCGGTGTTACATCCGCATAGCCCAGTTCAGGACAGAATAAAATCAATTGAAGGTCAATTTAATTCACCAGAAACCCTAATACCACAGCAATAAACTCCATTGTCCTTTCCAAGTCACTTTTAATTAGATACTATTGAAAAATTATTTAATAAAGAAAATATTTCAGAATAAAGCCTCTTGGTGCCAAAAAACAAATAAAGATCATTTTGTCGAGTCTTTTTATTGCTTTGAGGTAAGACGGACATTAAAAAGCATAATATTAATTGGTAAATGCATGAAACCAGACTGATTTGAAGTGAAAAGATATGAGGGATTCAAAAGCTATTACTAACATCTGCCGCATTGAAATATGTTTTGGTGTCCATGTTACATCCGTACTGTGATTTGTTTCCTTCATGTTGACACCAATGGATCATTTTAGTTTTAAATTCAACAGAGACAAAACTTTTAAATTATGAAAATATAATATATTTCCATAATAAAAACTGTAAAAAGGTTACAATTAAGCACTTTTGAAAATTTCACCTTCATGTCACACATTGTATCCCAACCTGATGAAATGAGCCATATATTATGGGTTGTTTACATTTTGCTTTCTTGTGATTGGTTTTCAAGTTAAATATGGAATTTTTATATGAATATACAAAGTTAATTTAACAGTCACATGATAGCTTTTCCCGCGAAATTGAGGCTAATTAATTACATTGTGTGGAATAAATTGCCGGTAAAGCCTATTAGACCGTGGGGCGTCCGGTAATTGTAGCTGCTATTCTTGTTTTACTTTACTCGGGTACACACCAAAAAAATACCAGTCTTTATTATTAAATATAACATTACAATTCCGACCGATCCCGCGTATGAGGACGCGACATTTAAAACATGATAATTTTAATAATTTTTATTTTTTCCCAAATATGCATTATTGAACGAGGTTGATCACCTCCATATTAGGCGTTCAATTCATTGGATGAAATTTACCATCCTTTCCTAATACTCCCCATTCTTAACCAATTATTCTTCTGGACACTCTCGGTATTACTCCGTTGCGTGTGTAAACATCTCTCATGCCGGACATGGCTGACGATATTGATGCGATGAATTCTTCGCGAAAACAAACATGTTATGCCCATATTAATAATTCTGTTGGAGATATAAAACCCTTCAATGAAACAACTTGGCCTACGTTCGTGAAATGTGTTAATATTTGGGAAGTGTTAGAGGGAAATGTGGCTGAAATATCAAGGGGATTTGTCGAGAGTCATGACGGCAACATTGAAAATATAACGTTAACAATAACCAACGACGGCAGTTGTCATCGGAAATGTTATTCAGTATTTAACTGATTCCACTAAGCAGAAACAAGGTAAGCAAATCTTTCGAAAAATTATTATAATTAACTTGCATAAACACAACGTAAAGTTATTATTTTTCCTACACCAAATAACATTAGGATTTACTTCAAAACCAACTCCCAACAAAAGAACTGAGAAAATAGGCTAGACAGAATACAAAAATATTGTTTTTATTGAATGGTTTCTGCATGGCATTTCCCTTTCCTAGATTATTATCCCAATGTGACCAGTAATTTAAAGGGAAAGGTTGTAATGAAACAAGTCAACTCGTATCCAAACTATCACTATATTTTTACCCAGTGTCTCCTCATTTCACTTTTTTTCCCTTTTTCAGATACAAACTGACTTTAGTAACACTTTTTGGGATACCAGTTGAACCGTTTTGATTTTACATTGAATACAAAAGTTATTGCTTTTTCTACCAATATAAAGCCTTCACTAACAAAACCCAACCAGCTCTTTTCAGGGCAAACTTCCCAAAATAAATTAATATACACAATATAAAAAAATACGGGTAGAATATCAAGGCCAACCACCATCTTTTCTCACTCATCATAACCAATAATGTAATCTTGCGTACAATTCAGGTATTTTTTATACTGTGATTCCTTAAACAGTCGTATGTCAGTCTGATCTTGCCAACTCCCCAGTTAGTGACCTACACGTTCATTGAACATGCGCAGTGGCAACTACACGGTATAATAGAATTCTATATTCTGAAGGGGAAGATTTTTTAAAAGCTCCATAAAGACTGAAAACCATAAAAGTGGATTTTAAAGATAGTTTTCACTTTCTGTACCTCTGTAAATTGATAGATCCTTTTTTATAACTGATTACAAAAAAATGTAAAAACACCTGATCATCTTCACCTGAAGATTTTTCCAAATTTTGTATCAACATTTTATTAAAAACAAAACACCTTTCAGTTTCTGGTATGGGCGACAAATTGATCTGGGTACGTGATGACTCAAAATCTCTGTCTTTTCCAAAGTACTAAACTCAATGAATTTTTTCGTTTTGTTTGTTTTAATTTTCAGTAAGCAATTATAAACTGTCACCAAGTGCAGAAGCAGTAGAAACATCTGAACCTGCAGAGAAGAAATTGACATTGCTGCGTTCCAAACAGCAGCAGAGATCTTCACACGTTCTTCCAAAAGTATGTATCATCTGCCGCAGAGACAAAATGAGTAGACGGCAGCTACAATGACTATCAAGTTGTGCATTAGTTGATGGTAGGATACTACTCAAGGCTGCCAGGCTGAAAGAACCTTTTGATGCACATTGACAAGAATTGTGTGTGCCCTGCACTGAACACATGTAAGGCGTGTGCTAATGATGTATATCTGTCCACTGCTCCAATCGATGAAGACGATGCAGATGATAATAACGTGGTTGAGGAAGGGGATGCATTATGGCAATGCGGAGAAATTGAATTTACTAATCTTTGAATAATGACAGTTTATTGTTAACAATTCTTCCTCTATTTTTAAGAATATTTAAGGGTGTGTTTTTGTACACAATTTATATGCATATATATTTGGGAATTTCAACATTTGATTTATTTTGTATGTAGTTCCTAATTTTCACAACCATGATTATTCATTGATAGGGTTGTTTATTCTTTTCAAGCTCTGTCACTGGAAAAGAAATTCTCCTTTATAAATGTTTTTTTTAAAACATACTCTACCAGAAAGAAGTCAAACAACTAAGAATTCTAGATGTATTTGTTTTGTCATAGCAATTTTCTAATTACAGTGTCTGTACCCACTGTACTATTGTGATTTGGATATTGTGACCATGTACAATTTGTTTAAATTTAAAGTACATCATTTGTATTTAGTAACGTACATTCATTGCAATCATATTGTTTTCATAACTGTTACATATTTTTACACATTGACAACAATTTGCAAACAATTTTGTAAATTCAACATTACAATTCATGTTTTCTCAGATATGGAAAGACTTCAGACTTCTAACTAATCTCAAATGTTTTATAAAACCAAATCATTACATGTACATTGTAATAGGAGTGTGCGTTTTCGGATATTTTTGGAACGGGATACCCGAAATCAGGAAATTTCGGATAACTGGATACCCATTTTTATATTTGTTGAAAACATTCCTCCGGTGGTGCACAAATACATGTACTGTAAATGGTAACAAAATTTACCTTTATAATACAGAGAATACCATACTTAAATCGATTTTTTCTTTACTGTGTCGTTTTTATTAAACAAATTAGGCAAACAATAAGTTGTTTGAAGCAGCCCCCTGCCAGGCCTTTTGCAACCTTAACGATTCGATACAATGTATCACAGTTGGAGAAAAGTGTATGGAAAATGTCTGTAAAATACTGCAAAGGCTTTATTGGAGTGTAATCTCTTGAATTTAAAGATAATTGTCTGTAAAAGGGTAAACATTACATTGTTCAAGAGTGATAGATTTCTGTTCACTCCTCTCAGATGTTAAGTCCGAATTTTAAAAAGTCGTTTACGGGTAAATGGAACCGGGTAATGACCGTTTCGGTCGGGTATCCGGATACCCGGCACAGCCCTACATTGTAATTGGATTTTTGGGTCATTACCAATTTTGTACTCTCACATGATCAGAAAAGGTAAATTAACCTAAAATGTTATGCTTATTTGTTTGCTCAACATTTATCATTATGAAAATCAGCAATTTAATACATTGGATATAACATTGGCATTCAGTTGGTAGCAAACATTCAATGCACCAGTTGTAAGGAGGAATAACACTGCACTTATCACAAAGTTGGGAGACAGGAGATTTGTAATGTGATAGTAATTAATTTTGAATCAGTGCCACTTAAAGTACATGTTTTTTATTATTTATACATCTTTTTTTCTACTTACAGTAGATTTGGTATTTCACGAAACAATCTGTTCTGTGAAATATTTGTTTCAAAAGGCACTACCACTTAAGAAAACAACTATTTAAAACTTGTAGCTTTGCATGGTGAAGAGGATAAGTAAGACTAATTGCGGTGACACCTTGTGAAATTCTCAATTGAGTAGTAATTAGTTCTGCAAAGAACTGGAGGTTTGACTCGACATTTCAATCAGTATGCTCTGATTGTCTTAGGTACACCAAGTAATGTTTGAAATAATATTTGATTAATTTTGGTAACAAGATCATTACCAAAAGTGTTCTCTGCCTCTCAATAATTATTGTAAACAAGTATATTGCACTGGGCCCTATACATTTTTTCAAAGGCACTTCATTACTTGTTCATAATTTATATGAGAATAAATGAGAATTAAACTTTGTCAACTATAAATACACAATGTTTCATAATTTATTGCTTCTTTTCTTTTTCATTTTACAACATATGGAAGTGAAATTGTTAAGACCTACATGTGTAGTTGTTTAGAGGGAGAGTGGGAGTTCAGCCTAAATTAAATTAAACATTATTCAGTGCATGTGTTCTTAAATATGGTAGATTAAAAAATCAAATATTTATTTTAAATATAATAAAGAAATTAACATACAAAATAAACCCTATAATGTTTAACTGTTACATCACTGAGTGAAAGATAACCATGTTTTCTATACATGGTGTATGCACCATTTATAAGAATGCATAAACATTTTTGGTCAAACGAGGGCGCTGTTTTTCTTATTTTTCCTTTATCCTGGATTTTAGGCTATTTTAGACGAGAATCACACTGAAATGTGGAACCGTAGTGCGTGGGGTCGATTGGATTCTTTATAACTTAAAAAATATCTCATCTTCCATTTAAGACGTATCACCGTATTTCCAGCCAAATGAAACAAGAATCACTTTCTGAAAGGAGTTTTGTGCCATGCCCCAGTCTATATGTAGTGGAAGGCAGCCATTTAAATGTCGTCATTGCCTTGAAAATTTGAAGCTGTCGTCATGGATACGTCCTAATTTTTGATAAGCACAATCGTACGGTGTTCTAAAAAGGACACAATCACATTGCAAGAAGAGTGTTCACGGGTCCCACTAGAAGTGTTGTCGCGTCGCACTAGAAGTGTTGTCACGTCGCACTAGAAGTGTTGTCGCGTCACACTATAAGTGTTGTCGCGTCGCATTAGAAGTGTTGTCGCGTCGCACTAGACGTGTTGTCGCTCGCTAGAAGTTAAAGGGCAGTATCGTCACGATCAACAGGACATGGAATCTGAGTGCTTGTCTTAGATTAACTCATCAGTGACTAAACATTAATCCACACATGATAAAGTCGTTTTACCATAAATGCTGCAGAGATCAGCCAGTATTTTTTCGATTCCATGCCCTGTTGAATATCATCACATTCAACAGGGCATGGAATCAGAGTGCTGGTTTTAGATAAAGTCACTGACAAAAACAAAAAAACACATGATAAGCTCATATTACCATTGCTACTGCATAAATGAGCCAGTAATTTCCATTCACTGTTCATCTTAAACAAGGACATTCCGTGCCCTGTTGAAAGTTTGCTCTGATCGCATGACGATACTCCCCTTTATGTAAGTAAGTGTTCACCGTTTCGCGCGAGGCCGGATGCGCTTATGAAAAAAAATATCTGAGATGATGGGCCGATCAAGGGAGCGCGTTTCGTCCCGACCCGTTCAATAGAATTCCACCCCTATCCACAAGTAAGCCTTCTGTTGATGCTACTACTAAAACAAGTGTTTTTATTCAGAAGAAACAACCAAGAATTCCACACAGAAAGTATCATTTGACATTAAACTTCGGTGGTATACTTAATAACAATATTGTTGTATGTGTTAGTAATACTTGGTTAAGTAATACTTTTACTAGTACTAACTAACAATAACATAATATCACATGTACTTATAAATGGATAATGTTTTTTTTTGTCTGCTTGAGCTCTGTTCAATCACACTAACTGTAATTACTCTTAGGCCATATTGCTATGCATTTGATATTCATATCGTTAAACAATAAAAATGAGCTGTAGGGTCTAGAACTTTATACTGTCCACCAAACTTAGCATTTACAATAACATTAACAAAACTAATGTTAACGTTATGGCGTATTAGCATTTACATCATTAGTGGTTGCATAAACTTATCTAATGTCTTAGGACATGCTTTTATTTACTAAAAATAACAATCAGAATGAAATTGGAACATTATGATTTAATTGAAAGTTAGTGCTTGTGAAAGTGGAACAACATTACAATAAGTTAACGGACATCTCTCATACAAACACCAGCGTTGAAATACGCACTGCATTACGCACACAGACAAGTATAGACCAAATGCATATACCCTCTATTTTATGAAACCCATGCTCCCAAAAGATACAGGTAGGGCCTACTGGACATAGTAACTGTACCCCATGCAAATTTAGTTTGTCTACTTGCTGTAGAAACCCAATATTTCTGCTTTTGGAAAATTTTTACATATGTACCTATCGAATTCAAAACGACAACTTTTGCACTTCAGCACTGACCTCGTCACGCACGACCATTAACAATACACGTGTTCGCGGTGGTAAGACGCTCCCTACGTGGCCTCCAGTGGGCGGTCTATTTGCTGTTCACTCATGTAGTTCATTCATAAAGTAACTGCACAGTTAGTTGCTGTAGACCATAATGAATATTCAAACAAAGTTTTAATGAAATTTACAAAATTTTACTGTATGTACCTATGTAATATTCACAGACCACCGAAGTTGATCAACTGCATTCTAATGACACAGTTGTGCGCGCGTGCAATCTTCACGGTACTGCATGCTGATTGGCTAATCGACGCGAGGAGGTCACCGGTTCACTGCGTGATCATCAAATGAATATGCATTACTTCCCAAACCACCGCGCGTTGTAATTAGCTTATGTAAATAAGTGATGATGTCATTATAGCTCATTAAAGTTTGTCACTGAGCCCGTGCTTACTTATTGTAATGATTTTTTGAATTTAACCAATGTTGATTTTACTAAAAGTTTAATACATACAAATATTAATTAAGGGATGTACATGACCTCATTTTTTCATGATCATCCGTGATGTCAATGTTCCAACATTATTCTGTTAGTGAGCTGTTGCTGCAGAAACCAAAATCTATAATGTTAAATGCTTTGCATTTGCATTGATTTTTTTCAAGAACTAAACATCCTCAAAATGGAAGTTTTTTCAAAATATTTACAAATATTAATAAATTCTTTGATGTTCATTTGGTCATTAGTGGGTAATTTCTGGGAATATGAACATAAATATCATAGTTAAGAACTCAGTTATGGAGAATAATGGAGGACCAATTCCATATTAAACTCTTGCTCTACCCTTCTAAAACAATGGACATGCATGTTGCTCTTTGAATATTCTTTTCTTATTATGAAACAGCCATCAATCCATTGTTATTGATGCATGAGTTCTTACAGAAAACTACATGTGTAACATGCCATTGAAGCAATGCTTTGAACTGCAACTTTTTTTTCCAGCTGAATTTTCATTCAAATTACTGTCAATTGTGCATGATTGAATTTCAACCATTTCATTACGAGCTGTG
Source organism: Zoroaster sp. YZ-2022 (assembly GCA_029582265.1). NCBI lineage: Eukaryota > Metazoa > Echinodermata > Asteroidea > Forcipulatida > Zoroasteridae > Zoroaster > Zoroaster sp. YZ-2022. The sequence goes on along the minus strand of CM055816.1, from coordinate 100,120,745 downwards.
TAGAACATGTCATTCTGTCATTTGGTTTTTGAATTTTTAAAATTCATGCAATACTTGTTGAGATATTCTAAAAGATATTTGGGGGAACTTAGAAGTTGTGATGGGTGTATAGCAAATACCATGTCTCTAGATATGTAAATTTAATATTTAACCCCTATGACCCATGTAGGAAAGGTGACCCAATATTCAACTTCCAATTACCATGACATAGTTGACTTCTTTTTGGGATCCATTTAATCATGAATGGTACATATCGATATGGGTGAGATGCCAACTTTTACCTAGTGCTAAGAAAGGTGCCACCAACTGAAAATGACTACTTATACTACTATATAATTAAAAGTAATTTAATTATCTGCATTGCACAATGTAAAACCACTGGAATTGTTAATTTCTTAATGCATTCAATATGGGGGAAGTTTTCCAAAGTAGTCGTGTTTTGTTTTTGCCACAGTCGTGTTTTTGCCACAGCTTTGACCTGAGTGTAATATCTCACCATGTAGGTGATTATATCATTGTTATTGCCTGTACTTGCTGAGCTTTACAGGTGGGGTTAGGAAAGCGTAACATTTAAGCGAAATTTAAAAATATTCCTTCATTCAATGTAATCATGCTCCTTTTCTCCAAAATGTCCAAGTGACAATTATCTCATTAAAATATTGTCCTTTCACGCTGGAAAGACTTACAAAATTTTATATTACAATATTTCATATTTTCAGGTTGGGCCAAAAGAGGCATTTTCTTTAAGTGATGCTGATTTTGTTGCTCTTGGCGTATTACTTATTGGAGATAGAGCTCGTATCAGGCGCAGATGTCAAGAGGCCATGACAAGTGAGTTTATGCCTGTTTTAAGGAAACTATATTTTAAACAATTGGTGAAGCAATGGACATTTTCTAATGATTTTGTAACATGTGACACATTGTAGGCGACAAGTCTAATTGTCATGTTAGTGTCATGTTAGTGAGATGTTAATTGGACTTAACTTTTCGTTTCACATGCAATTTTGTCACAACATCAAAGCTCAGATGTCTTGTTTAGGTGAGGTTTCAACAAAATTGCATTGTTACAAATAGTCGCCTACAATATGACGTATGTGATTGATAAAAACTTGTCAATTTAGTTTGATTTTTGTAAGGCTGCCTACATTCATCAAAATTATTAATTGTGTGAAAGAAACTAAGAAGTATTGAAAATGTATAACGTTAGTTGTTGGGCATGGTAGGTCTTATTGTATTGGTAGGTCCCTACACACCCTTCCAATATAATGCATACCATGCCTAACGACTACGTTAATGAGGAACATATTTTCAATAATTTTTAGTTTCTTAAATTTACACAAACAATTAATAATTAACGTTTGATGAAAGTTGCTTACCGATAGCTTCATGGACGTCTTTTCAAGGGATTAGATTTTTTATTTTTTTTAAATTAATGTTACTGCACACTAACGTCAGTCACTAAAATAAGAATCTGATTCTGACTTCCTTTTCAATTATTAATATTGAAGTACATGCACTATGTGCATGTGTGGTACTGGTAAACCTATATTGTACAAACTACTAAGTCAACTCGCCAAAAACTCACCCCATATCAAATTGCTCCAAATCAACATGTCAACAAACGCCTATTTGATATGGGGCGAATTGGTGTTGGGGCGAGACGACTGTGAAGCAATGTCAACGGAAGGGTATACCGTCACGCGTACATGTACGTAAAGAGTTTTAAACAAGCTTGACATGTTTACAAAAATCACCAACTTTGACAAATTTTTAAAAGAAATTTCCCGCTGTCCTCACCTTTTTCCTTACACCATATTAAGAAGCACTAATCAGGTATCTGCAGATGACTTCGATGTTCTTGTGAAAACTTTGATTCAGTAGAAAAGTGGAATTTTCGTTACCTTTTACAGCGCTACTCCACAAATGCGTTATAAATATATGTGATGATCAGCGCCACCAAGTGATCAATTAAAGTTTTTGAAATTCACCAAACTCAAATAAAACAATCGAAATGTCACGATTAAGTTTCCAGGCAATTTAATTTGTATTTCAATTTTTTAAAGCTAACAGAAAGGTAATAAAAAAGATTATGCAAATTAGGCGTAATTGTTTTAGTTAGAAAATACCCGGATGTTGTCAGGACGCATTTTTTTAATGAATTCGTTGAATGCTTGAGGGCGCATACTTAATTTTGCTTTGAAACGGCCGTGTCTGGACTACTGCTTTCATGTCGACTGCTGGTAATGTACATGCCATAGAAAGCAGCCAGTAGAGGGCGCTATACAAAGTATCCATAAAGATAGCCCTTGCGGCAAGTTAATCATTCGTAGGATTTAAAAATGTGGTCCAGAACGTGCATTATGTATACGTGCTGTGCACAAACTAATTGGCCCTGACGCCGGTTAGAAATCCAATAACTACACACCGTGTCTGGATCACTGCTTTCACAGATGGTGATTATATAGTTCCCAAATTTACAAATAAACGGTGACCTTTTTAGATAGAAATTTACTAATTAATTATCTGTAATGGCCTGGAATTAACTGATATTAAAAGCTGATTTGTTTCAATGATGATTTATGTAAAATATGACACGGATATTGAGATTAAGACAAAAAGTTGTGTTGGCAACCTACGAAATGTCACTTTTTCAGTGCATGTCTTTTGTACATATGTACAAAACTCGCTATAAATGATGTCATGGTGACGTCACAAGATATTGTAGGCCAAAAGGCACATCTTCGGTATCCTATAAATGTATAACTGAAAAAAGTTTGATGATCGGGTGTATACTTCTTGAGCTATGGTTTACACAAGATTTACTAATTAAATATTCATGTGACTAACTAAGCTAATTAATTAAGAATCTTAAACTAAATACATTTAATGGAATACGTCAATCAAGTGTATGATGACACCTATTACAGTGTAACAAAACAGCCTGCGTGTGAAAAATTGTACTTTCTAGCCTTTGTTGTTTTCAATTTATGTTACAGGTATGCAATTTGCTTACCTGTATGAAAATATATTTTAAAATCTACCCATCCATCCCAAGCGAAATTTATGGTTTTCAGAATTAAATGGTATTGCCCAATACAAATCATTCATTGTATCGAACGTGCACATGATGGAATAACAACGAATCTGTGTGGGTCGGCCTGTGTCTGGGGCTAGGGCAGTTTTAGTTACCGCTTTGTTGCACACACACAATGTTGTTTCGTCTGCCCAGTGCAACGGTGTGGTTAAAAATGTTTTAACTTTGGTGGCGCCCTTCCATTTCTGAGTGTTCGACCGCCCCCCCCCCCTTCCCTAGTAGGGGACAGCTTAACAAAGGAATTTGTATGTCAAATAGATGATGTAGGGTAATTTTGAACAAAAAAAAATCAAACAGCTATGGAGGTAGATCATTCCAAGTGGGAGATGTAGGACCAAGTTAATTTAATTTAATTGTAAGTATGTGGTTGTACATTAAACTTACTCTTGTTTTGCCTGTGATCTTAACTAGACGTTTGTTTGGCCTGTCCAGTAGACTGTAGTTTGTCACTTTAACAAATCTATCCGCATGCAGTCTGGATGCTACTCTATCCAAGTCAGTCAGAACAATGAGATCTATAATTTCGTTGTTGTCTGTAATTGCTGATGTAATCAGTGTTTTGCCACGTTGGGAAGTGTTTGCCAACATTTTCATGTTGAGTGATGACATCTGAAAAGAATACATGGTTAAACTATTTAAGCAATATTGTTGGATTTAATTTGTTGTAAATTATGGGTAATATATTAAATGGCATTAATGTTGGTGTAGTTAGGGCACATGGGGTTAAACATATTTGCAGAGCAGTACAAACATGTGAGATCATAAACAGAATTGAAATGGAGATTGGACACTGATTGCATTTAAAGACAAACATTTTCAAATTAATTACGGTTATGTTTTGAAATAGGCCCTAAATGTCAGAATTTTCTTTTGAGCAAACAATATTAATATGACAACTGCCAGTTACTGATGTTGCCCGAATGACAATCAACAGCCATGTATATATAGTTTCTTATTATAGCAAATATTTATCTAAGTTTGACTTGAACGAAATGGGTCTAACAGTACTGAGTTATATGTGTGACATGACTCCTCAAATACCATTCATTACCAAGACATTGAGTGATGAGGCACAAAAATAACAATAAATAAATATATTACAAGCTTATAATAATTTAATCGTGAATAATAATCACTGAAGGATGTTGTGTTTATTCTAGTCTTTATATAGTGGAGGCTCCCACCGGTACCTCGATGGTGCAACATGGCAGAACATGAGCTTGAGTTTGAGCTTGTTTTGTCGGTAGTAAAACAAGGGAATAATTGACGTTTTGTTATTTACATATGATGTTACTTGTTCCAGTTTACATACACATGTCAGACAGTAAAAGTCCGATGTAAAAAAAAATGCAGAAACTGACCTTGATTTATGAAGTAGAACGATGTTCTTGGAGAATTGTTGAAACACGTTATTTCTGGAAAGTCAATCAAACATCACGGGGGGGGGGGGGGATCAGGCCGCGTCGGAACCAGCCTCGTGTGATATGCGCGCATGCTCACGATCAATATCAGTCTGGTTTAAATTTTCAGATTTAAGTCAGTAGCTCGTTGCCATTGGCAGTGACATATCGCAGACAACACTAGAGAGGTTTCGCAAGCGTACGGATACGGATACAGCTATGATATATGGAACGCTACAGCTGCCTTCGGTGCCCATATCGCTTCATTCGGCCGATTCACCATTTCATTCGGCCGATTCACCATTTCATTCTGCTATATCACCATTTCATTCGGCTACTCATCATTTCATTTGCCCAATCATCATTTCATTCGGCTAGTCTTCATTCTGCTAGTCGTCATTTCATTCGGCCATTCACCATTTAATTTGCCCAATCATCATTTCATTCGGCTAGTCTTCATTTCATTCGGCTATTCACCATTTCATTTGCCCAATTTCATTCGGCTAGTCTTCATTTCGTTCGGCTTTTCATCATTTCATTCGGCTAGTCACCATTTCATTCGGCTATTCACCATTTCATTTGCCACCAAGATCAAGCTAGCCGCGGATTCAACCGCGGATTCAGCTGCAGGTTTTCTCACGGATTTAACCGGATCGGGTCAGTTTAAAAACTGGATAGATGTAAATTTAAAACCCACGATCAGGTTGGTCCAGTGCGTGTGAATACTGCACTCAATACGGTACGTTTCCACACGGCCGGGCGCAGGCGAAATGCAATGATAATTGCGCCCAGCCTCTGTCGTTAAAAGCGTAATCTTATAACGCCAAAACCACGATATGCCCTAAGGTGAAATGTCATCTCCATAATTCGTTAACAAAAGTTAACAAAAAATAACATTAAATGGGGCACAAATTGTTATAACTTTTGACGAGTTGGTCACAAATACTCTGCATTGCATTACGGGAATCCTCCATTAGAGAAAAATTAAGTATCACACATCCTTTTCATGTTTACCAACTCACGCCTCTTATCTGCTTGGACAAACAGAGGCTTTTAATCCCTTTATCTGAGTGAGAGGCGATATGTAGCCGGTACTACTTTTAACCACTGAAGCGTGAAGGCTGATCTACTAGCACAAGCCACTATTTATTTCCTAGTGCATGTATTGTGCAAGGGTTGAGGCACATTTTTGTATTATTATGGTGGGTGGTTTAAATCTTTTCCAAGTTCACCTATTAATGTAGTAGAAAGTTGAGGTAGCAACCATGAAGATATTTATTTAGAGTTGTGGCTTAGTTCCAGAGTCATCACAAATCTTTTGTAACATTTCCATGGTGCTACAGAAAGCAGTAACACTAACCAGATTGTTTCCCACATCTCTATTTTCCTACCAGAACATTGTTAGACACACTATGCAATAATGAAACATAACCACAATAGATACGTTCAGAATTTGTTTTATTTAACAACAAAGTAACAAAATATCTCAACTTCAGATAATTGACTTTCTCTACTGTAAAGCAGAAAATATCAAAATAAATAACACGATTATCATCAACAAATCCAATGTTTACAAACCACAGTGCGACATAAACCCACATCATGGTCATGACTTTTTTTTTTTCAATTCTCCTTTTCAGTTTTCATAAACCATGGAGGTATAAATAGGCTGAACGAGAGACAGATCAATGGTTTAATGTTAATTTGGAGTTTGAGCAATAGACCAACTGGTCCCCAAAATGGTCGAATACGCACGAGACTTGCGCGGTCTATGTCCAGTTATCATATTTGAAAACAACATCAAGACCCAAGGCAAAAGCGCAATGCAGATGATGCTTTACAAATCAAAACTTTTGAAAAACTATTTAGATCAGAAATAATTGTTGTGAACCATGGTGGACCCAATAAGCAATACACTGGACACATTGCGATAACAGGAAACAATGCTCCACTTGATTAGATTTTTGTGTTTCAGAGATGAATGGGTCCTTTTAAATATCCCTCCAATTATAACCCATAATTTCCCATTTGTCAATGTTCTATAGTACAAGTGAGCAAAGCTATTTACTAAAATATTAATGGTGTGTCTGGACGGCCAATTTGTGGCGATAGACTCTGTGCACATCTCATATTTCTACCTCCATGCATAAACTCAGCCGAACATTATTATAAACTTTAGGGGGGGGGAAGAAGCTTAATATGAGAATGTTTTGAAGTAGGTTACATTAGGGCCTATTATGACCAACGAAAAAACTATCAAACATTAACACATTAAAAAATATTAAATGTGCTAACTATGGCAAAAAGTTAAACACTTGGTGAGCGATAGGAGCTGCCTTGTTTAATGATGCTACTCCCACCGGATTGAGCGCAATGCTATTTATTGAATTTTCAGAGGGGGCAACGTTACAAATTCCATTGCAGATGCTTGATAAAGTTACGTATTGTAGTCGAAAGTTGGGCCTTCCGTGGCTGGGATCGAAAGTAAGGCCGTTTCCGAATTTGGCGGCTACGGCTGTGGCTGCGTCAGCATGCGCTGCAGCATAGGCTGCCCTGAGCAACGCTCATATACAGTACAGCCCACAATTGCTTCAAAAAAATGCTTCAAAAACACGCGGGGGGAACGGGGAACGTGCCGTGTATTGCGAGTGCTTTCAACGGGGGCCCACGTAAAATTGCGAGTGGAAAAAACGTGCACTCGCAACAACAATTTTTAATTCCATAACAAGAAAGTTGTAGATTTTATTTATATATGACAAATAAAATAACTTGGATTAATTATATACGTCACCCCCTAAATTTTGTTAAGTAATTATATTATTAAACATAATATAAATATACAATGTTGTGGGATGGTTGGCTGCCAGGTCAACCAAATTTGCCACATTTTGTTCGTGTTTCACTCCATACTCATAATATTCTTCATTAAACAAATTATATTAATTATAAAATGAAAATAAATATTTTTAGGGTGACGGGGAGTTTATTTTGCTGTTACATGTAGGCCTATGTATATATTATATATTGATGCAGTCGTTGGAAGGCACTCGGACAAGCTCACTGCAGTCTAGTTAACACGTGCGTGCAATGCCCTATGCATAGCGCGTAACAATTTTTTCTATTGGTCGAACGACCAACTGTACGTCATCATACAACCAATAGAAATATTCGTTACGCGGTATATGCAATGCCTATAGCGCGTAAAAACTGTTCTTATTGGTCGAACGAGAACATATACATTGTCATACAACCAATACAAATATTCGTTAAGCGATTTGGATCATGTCACTCACACAATGTTAACGTTAACATAGGCTTCGTGCGTGTGAAATGCTGCTCGCATGTACATGTAGATGTGCGGGGACCTGGCGTGAGTCGTGGATCTGGCCGGCTGCGCTGCATTACTGTGGAAGTCTCACGCATATTCAAACATTGGGGTCCAGTGATTTTGTTTTCCTTTGATCTGATCCTTCACACGTACGTACGTGTAACGTTGACTTAATTTTTATTTTGTGTGTGAACGGAACGTGCCGAGCCGCATCGCGCTGGCATGATCTTCCAAAAAGGGCACAACGGCCATGGGGATAAAGGGCACGGCAAAATTGGCCGTGATATTGGTTCATTTGCAAGGGGCATCACGGCCACTAAAAGGGCAACGACGGCAATGGCCGTCGTGAAATTCCAGGCCTGCATTATTGTCCAGCGCCTGTCTTAACATGATTTCAAAGCTAACGACACGTAGAAAAACATTTGCGGCCCCGTGCGAAAACCTAGACCAGGACGTCTTGTCTAACTCTCAACCAAGTACTATGGTGCACAATGAATTAGCAAAGCGCAAAAGCAACGCTTTTCAAAACCCATGTCATATCAACGCACTTACTTGCGAAATAATGGATGATTACAATCCCGCCGGGAATTTTTTTCTGCATTCCGAAATCGCCATTGTCGCAATGATTTTCAATGGGGAAATTTGTTTGTTCTAATTTGATTCAAAAGAGGGAATCCTCAAAAAGAAAAGGACATTTTTTGAGGATGGCAATTTTGAATTGCAGAAAAAAATTGCATCCCGCCGCGTACCCCCCTCCCCCACCGATCAAAACAATAAACGCTTTGGCCTATTTTGCTACAGCGCCATGTGTAGGCTATTGCACGCAGTTAAATCACCTACCAGCCTATGCTCGCTGTTGAGTGTGGTGCGTACGCAGGCATATTTAAAACCTACGCCTGAAAAAAGTAGGACAATGTTGCTCACTATTTTCGTTCAACTTCGTTAAAACTATATGACCAACATAAATAAATATACCCAACGACCTTTATTGACGACTAGAATCGATTTATTTTTAAATATTAGACTCATTATTGCAAAACCCTAATAAGTAAGCATCAACCTTAGTAAATATCCATTCGCACGCAACGCTGGCATTTTCACGGCCGTTGAGTTACCGTGTGCCGTACGTTCTCAGCTCATACTTGGTCCTTTTTCAGGATTAAACAATGAAACTATGATAACTTTTTGTCAAAAGAATGAAAATACAAGAATGGAATCCGAAAACTAATGCCTTCTATGTGATATTTTTCTCCGCAAACTCACAGCCAGCCGGTGTACATTTCAGTTACCGCAGGATTAGCTGTCTAATCTGATAAGTTTATTGACACAGTAAACACACTTAAAAAAATTTGCATTGAAAAGGATGTGTGATTTCCGAGTTTGGGGCCTCAAACTCGGAACGTTTCTAATGGAGCTATCCCGTAATGGTTTAACTATATATACACGGCATATACCGGCGATAATGGTACATATTCTAGAGTCCCTTTAATTATGAAATATTAATCGTATCAAGCCAAAACCACGATATGCCCTAATTTGAAATGTCATCTTTATAATTCATTAACAAAAATTAACAAAAATTAACATTAAAGGGGGCACAAATTGTTTTAACTTTTGACGAGTTGGTCATAATTAAAGTGACGCTAGAATATGTACCATTATCGCCGGTATATGCCGTGTATAGTTACACAATGCAGAGTATTTGTGACCAACTCATCAAAAGTTAAAACAATTTGTGCCCCCTATAATGTTAATTTTTGTTAACGAATTATGGAGATGACATTTCACCTTAGGGCATATCGTGGTTTTGGCGTTATAAGATTACGCTTTTAACGACAGAGGCTGGGCGCAATCATCATTTCATTTCGCCTGCGCCCGGCCGTGTGGAAACGTACCGTATTGAGTGCAGTATTCACACGCACTGGACCAACCTGATCGTGGGTTTTAAATTTACATCTATCCAGTTTTTAAACTGACCGATCCGGTTAAATCCGTGAGAAAACCTGCAGCTGAATCCGCGGTTGAATCCGCGGTTGAATCCGCGGCTGAATCCGCGGTTAGCTTGATCTTGGTGGCAAATGAAATGGTGAATAGCCGAATGAAATGATGACTAGCCGAATGAGATGATGAAAAGCCGAACGAAATGAAGACTAGCCGAATGAAATGATGATTGGGCAAATGTAATGGTGAATAGCCGAATGAAATGAAAACTAGCCGAATGAAATGATGACTGGGCAAATGAAATGGTGAATGGCCGAATGAAATGACGACTAGCCGAATGAAATGACGAAAAGGCGAACGAAATGAAGACTAGCCGAATGAAATGATGATTGGGCAAATGAAATGATGAGTAGCCGAATGAAATGGTGATATAGCAGAATGAAATGGTGAATCGGCCGAATGAAATGGTGAATCGGCCGAATGAAGCGATATGGGCACCGAAGGCAGCTGTAGCGTTCCATAATGATAACCGTATCCGTTCACGTTGGACGCGCGTCAGATTTTGTTTCGCAATCAGAGAGGTATGTGTCACTTGAGGGCGCATGTAAAGAAAGTTTCCAACAAGCATGACGAAAACTGGAGACCCTGTCTACACTGCATTTTTCTCACTTTTTGCTAACACATTTCTATCTAATATCATGGATGATACCATTAAAAGCAATACCGTGGGAGATGTTTTTAATCTAGGACAAAAATACAACTAAAATTCTGCAAAACAGTACATAATGAGTTTTTTACATGACTGGATATCCTAAGTTTTTAAGCATGTATATGACATAAAACACAATAAAGGGGGCCACTTTCCTACCGTCAGTTTTTCTAATGGTTGTAATTTGTTTTTAATATCTGAAACCACCAATTTTTTTTTCAACATTTGAATAGACATGCATGCTTATCCTAAAGATAATTTGAGTTATTACTATTTTTTTTTAATTACGCTAAAATTTCCATCAACAAATGGATGGAAAGGTGAGGTAACTTTTTCCGTCCAATTTTTATGGAAATTTTAGGGTAAAAAAATAAAATAAATAAAAAATAAGAAAATTTAAAAAAAAAACTCAAATAAGTTCTAGTATAAGCTTGCATGTCCATTCACATGTTGAAACACTTGTTGGTCGGTTTCAGGTATTTAAAAATAAATAACAACCATTGGAAAAACTGCTAACGTGACGGAATCAAAGTGGCCCCCTTTATTGTGTTTTATGTCATTATTTAACAATTAACATCTTCAACAGATCTTTAACAATCACGAGAATCAATTAATTTGCAATAGATTTAACATTAATCAGGATTCAAAGATTCAGTGAAACTGATATGCAGATAAATGTGAAAACAGCTTATCATCATCATCATCATCATCATCATTTCGACCGCAGTCGACTATCATTATCAATAGATAGTTTTCTTGGCTGATAACCTCGACGGGCGCCACTCTATCGTGAGGTGTTGCTGGATGGCCGTTGGCTCATGAAGAGCTCATCCGCCCTTGGAGATGAATCTTGTTTTTAGTTTCATCAGGGTGTCCAGCCACCCTCCTCACCATTCTCCCTCCTGAGAGAAATGGTGGGGTAGACGGTTTAGTCGCCGACTGCCCGACCCTGAAACAGGTTGTACTGGCTTACAGGATACCAGTAGCAGGTTAGGTAAACTAACCTGACCTGACCTGACAAAAATTGAGGATATCCAGTCATGTAAAAAACTCATTATGTAAGGTCATTATGTAAATAGCTTATAATTCCATCATACCCAAAATATAGAGTCAAGTGTGTTTGTCAGTGTTTACATATATTCTATTTTTGAAATAGATCACCAGCTGGTTATCCATTTCAGAGAGTATTTAAAGTTTTGTAGAAAATAGCAACTGACCGAATAACTTCTTTAAAGATGAATACAGAAAAATGAGCTTGCTGTTGCCGCAAGCTTGCAGCAATCTTAATGAGCTTGCCGCAAGCTTGTATGTGACCCGCTCTGTGAAAATGAGTCACAAGTTGCAAATTTGAAAAATTGCATTATGGAGATATGCCATTTTTAGTAATCAATAATTTGCATAATTAGCACAATTGGATTCTTAGGAAAAAGGCATTCGAAAGGAAAACAAATGACAGAAATGAAACAACCTACTCACACAAAAAAATCATTGATTTTAATATGTTATTTACGTCAATTTCAATTAATAAAATATTAAAGCCACACAGAAATCTCAATTTTTCAAGTTTGTGACTTGTGACTCATTTTCACAGAGCGGGTCACATATATGCTTGCACTTATTTCTGCAAGGTTGCAACTAAATGCAAGCTAAATGTCATAATAAGTAAATGTCATTTTCAGGTCTGATACGTTTAAGGGCAAGGCAATTTTCCCATGGTAAAAGGAAAATCTAAATATGGTATGAGGTATGAGGTATAGTATGAGGAAAATGTAAATATGGGAACATTTCAAAGGGCACCAAGGCAATGACAAGGGGCATATAGAGTCAATGGCTTATGTTGCCTCCCATAAGCATCATCAGGCCTGTATGTTATGTTAACTGCTCCACAGATTTATCTTTCATATTGTCCATCCTTTTGTCCATTATTTTTTGCCACTTAGCGCGTTCGTTCATGACCTTTGTTCTGATAGTGGACCAGTCACGCTTCATCTTGTTTTTCTCCAAGAAAGCTTCTACTTGGTGTTTCCCTGTGTGTTATTAAAGATGCAAGAGATAACAATGACTATTGATACACAGATGTACATGAAAACTTTCAATCTATTATTTAAGTGTGCATTTGAGGACAAGTCTGATATCTTCCAGATACACTCTGGTTCTGGCATTAATGAGAAACATATCAAATAACCTGTGGTAAAATATGTCAGTATCAATAACCAACATTATTTTGTGGTATTTCATCTTCTAAACCCTTGCTTATATGAAAAATATTAATTGCACAAAACATCCACAGATCTAGATTATGATATCCTTTTATGAAATGGCCTCTCTTCAGTGAAATAGCCATTTCAGCAGATCATGGCTATCAAGCCTGAATGTAAATTTCTTTAAATCTCAGTTTAAATACTCGCTCAGTTTTCCTTAACATTCATTTATTCGGATGAAGCAGTAATTCTATGAAATTTTTACACTATATTTAAAGGGTATGTCCAACCCTTTATGAATTGATACATTATATGCAAACATTTCATCAAGGGGACACTTCATTTTACACATGTCGTGGCCGAGCGGTCTAGCTTACCGGACTCAAGTTCTGGTGTTAGCAGCAGAATGTGGGTTCGAAACCCGGCCGTGACACTTGTGTCCTTGAGCAAGACACTTAACCATAATTGCTTCTCTCTACCCAGGGGATAAATGGGTACCTGTGAGGGCAGAGTTGGTTGATTAGCCCTATATGCGCTGTAATGGCAGCAATTGAGCTGTATACTCCCCAGGGAGCTGAGATGGTTTCAGGAATGATTTATGAGCCTTATGAGCAGGGGTAATAATATGCGCCTTGAGCACCACTCAGTTGGTGGATACGTGCGCTATATAAGTCCACACATTATTATTATTATGTTTAAATTCAGAACTCATGCTTACTTGGTATGGTCTGTGTTGAATTTCCTTTAATTATTGATGTAAAGTATTCAACTACTTTTTTTTCATCCTCTTTTGGCCACGAAATATATTTCTTTCTTCCTGCAATGTAGATAATAAGGTGAGAAATAGGGTTACTTAAATAAATCAAGACATTTATAAATTTATGATACCAGTAATGACTAAATCTCTCATCAGTAGAACATAATTTTATACAACTGTGTTAATTAATTCTACCTTTTTCCTAGACTGCCTTAAATAACTTAGTACAGCATCAAGTAATCCTGATTTTGGGGGTTAAATTTCATGTAAAATATACCTTACATGAAGCTGATGATATAAATAATCTCCCCTAGAAATAATTGTCTTTAAAATGCTGTCATTTTAAAGAGATGGCGATAATTTTCCATAACGAAACATGAACAGGAAAAATCCCAAATACATCTTCACCATTTGTTTTTGGGAAATTTCTTAGCATTCTAGTTTAGTACATATTTTGATTCACAAGCACGCCAACAGTAGAAGTTTCACCAACATTACTGATGCTGTACCTAATCTTTAACCCATTGAGACACTATCGAGTGCAAGCAGCTTGTGCCCATATTGGCCGCAGAAACAGTGTTTGACATAGTCCCAGTCACAGGTCTTGGAGATTTAACATTTTCTCCTATTTCCTTTGGTAACGTGCTATCATCTATATGTAAAATGAAAAGAAATTGCTGGTTCAAATTTTTGGGGAGATAACTTACTGGAATACAAATCTGCACTTAACATTTCCTGTGCATTGTGGCACTAATAATCTTAATTCACTTATATACATTACCTTTCTTGTGTACAGCAGCCATACATGTATCTGAAAAAAAGAAAAAATGATTGAAATAAAAACGCACAGGAGCAATACTTTAAATTAATAGCATAAATTCTCATGCAGCTTGGTCACAACTACAGTTTAATAGCAGATGTATAAATAATGTTAATAAGACTTTAACTATCAAATTAAGAACTGATTTTAGAATCAATAATTGTGTATAGTGCACAAATTATGCCTAAAATGAAAATCGAAGAGGCTTTCGAAGAAACGTATATTAAAAAAATATTTTTGATGAAAAGTATTTTCGATGATCACTTGTTAGCGGGTAACTGTGTATAAAGTACTGATACTAAAAAACACAATTTGCCAAATTAATTAACTAGATTTATAACACAACCTCACACGTTCAGAGAAAATGTTTGATTTTGGTTTTACTTGGAATATTGAAATGATCACCCACATACTAACCATCCAGAGCAGGTTGTGTTTCTGGGACTGGAACATCTGCAACACAGGGAAAGTTGGACAGAGCATCTCCTTGGTCTACACAAGGTAAATCAGTACATCATTAATGCAGATTTTTACAACTAATTTGCCACTGTCACTTTTGCTTGTTATACATTGTGAATAATGGAAGTCGATTCATTGTCGTCAGGGTGAGGGCATCTATCAGTTGACATTAGTTTTATAATATTTAACAAAACAATCATCACTAACAGCAGGTGCTGGCTCTGGGACTACATGTAGATCATCACACAGGGTATTTTGTTGGACAAAGTATCTTCTTGGTCCATTCAGTAAAAAGTATAATACAGGTTGTAACAACTTTCTTGAAGCTCATTCACTATTATGTAATGTCGATTCACTGTCGTCAGATAGACTGTTTAAGTGAACTTAATTTCACAGGTCTAATAAATGGTTCAAAATAATACTCACTAATAACTACAGCAGATGCCGACTCTGGAGTTATACCCCCATCTGCAACACAAGGCACATTGTTTGACACAGGAACATCTTGATCTAAATAAAGTAGTGACAATATTTTTATAATATTTAAATACCATACAAAATGGTAAATATTTTCAACCCTATTTTAAAAAGTAAGTAATTCTAAGTAGGAATCACCAAAAATAAGACTTTCATTATTTTTATGTAACCCTTCAAAAAACCTATGAAAATGTACTTCGCCACTACCGCGAACGACAGGCCCGAAACAAAAGCCGTCGGGGACACTTTCACTGAGCCTATTTTGATGACATACATTTACGGGAGGGCGAACGCTACGACTGTTTACTGCGGTAAGTTTTGTACACATAGCATATCACATCGCGTACAGCTGCAAAAATAAGTTTACCAACTACGACTTCCGAAAGTGTTTTTGAAAATTTTCCAAAAGTAGTACTGACCAATTGTGTTGTTCCTCATTGTCATTTGATGGAGATTATACTGATGCCAAAGTTTGTGATATAAGTGACATAGAATCGTATCAATTGAGCCCGGAATGGACGAAATCCTGACGAAATCCAGGCGAAAATGGCGAAGCTGAAGGAAGATCTCGAGTCCGGCATAAGCGCACATAATGGTACCCTATTTTTATTGCTTTTTATGAACAAATATTCTAAGAGCAACCAAAGTTTTGAATGTCCAGTATTTGATTCGTTGAATTTTGTTATCAGGAAAGTTAATCTCACTGCAAAATGTGTCCAAATTGTTCTTGTTTTGTGCCGATAAAAAATCATCCTTTGGTGATCTTGCCGGTGCTGTCAACCAGACTAATAGTTTGACAATGACCCGGCCCCGGTATGTATACGTATGTCCACACTGCACTGGAAACTTATGAGCACAGACGCACACACAATACATGAGTTGCACGGGTAATCCCATACACACATATGTACATGTACATGTACGGCCACAGACAACGCGGCGGCAGACAGACCGTTGTTAAGACGGCTCCTTTCGAGCTCACGTAAAAGTACGTCATAAAAACAGGAAAAATGTTTGCTGCCGCCACGGGCCGCAAATGTCCAACAGACTTTGCGGATTTCAATCGCTGGAATGTTGGCTGAAAATCATGAATTTCTGATTTGTTTTAATGTTTTTTGGAATAGCATATAAATAACTAAATACATACTGAACAATTTTGAGTAAAAAAAATCAAGGCACTTTGTGTGGACTTTAACAAAACAATCATCACCAACATCAGGTGCTGACTCTGGGGCTAGATTATCTATAACACAGGGCAATTTATTGGACACAGAATCTTCTTGATTTATGAAAAATAAACCAGTAAAATGCAGGTTGTTATACAACTTTCTTGACAATACTGAATCATTGTCGTCAGGTAGACTGTTTAAGTGAACTTTGGTCCAAACAGTTCAAAATAATACTCACTGATAACTACAGCAGATGCCGACTCTGGAGTTATACCCCCATCTGCAACACAAGGCACATTGTTTGACACAGGAACATCTTGGCCTATAAATATGTAAAATATGTAAAAAGCATAGGTGTTTTTTTAATTTTTTTATCACTGACAGGATGATAAACTTTTCATTCTTCAGCAAACACATCTGCTTGATATAAAATAAAATATGGAAACAAAAGCAATTCAAACTTTTCTAGAATTCATCTAACACATTTCACAAAAACTCAGTTTTCATCTGAAATAATGAAAAAATATTGTGATACAACAATCAATTTGATATGCAATTAGCATAGCATGTTTTTAAGTAGTTTTTGTGTTCACAGAAAAATATTGTATGGGGATTTCAAAGAATATAGAATTACACTAGTAAAATGAGTGCACCTATATCAAAGATATATGTAGAAATATTAAATGGACAACATGCAAAGATATTTACAAACATAAATGATCACTTATAATTACCAGCATCAATAAGCTGTAACTGCTTCCCAACTTTGATGACCTCCATAATTGCAGGGGGTGCCTGGTAGATATTGGCATTGGTGAGGCTTGAATGCCCCATATGCTTAAAAAACAGTTCTCGGTCGGATTCAGGCAACTCCAAAGCAGCATATAGTGTACTTATTCTGTGTCTGTTTTTAGTCGCCGTCAGTCTAGACTTACAATTGACTCCAGCATCATCGCATATCTTGCTTAGTGCCTGCCAGCCTGTGACATGAGTCACTGAGCCATTAACACATGCAAAAATGTATGTGTTGTCATTCCGTACTCCTGCTGATTTTCTGACTTCGTCATTCGTCAATTTCTTTAGTGCTTCAATGGTGTCAGAAGGAAACAAGACTGGTACCAGATGGTTGTTTCCCTTACCTGTCTGGTAAGTGACTTTTAGGTTGTCAAGGAGGCATTTCTCTAGAGGATCTTCAAGACGTTCTAATCTCTGTTTGTCAATCCACATGTTGGTTTCAGCCTCTTTCCATTCAGCTAGTTTCAGACGAGAAGGTTCTCCACCCCTGCGTGCATTGAAGAGAGTCAGTCTCGCAACAGTTAAATCCCTTAGGGTGTTAAAATTGTGAGAATCCCAGATGAAATATGGATCAGAAATCATTTCATTCACCTTTCCTATTGTGTACTTCTTTATTTTCTTGACGTCACTCTCAAATGGCAACTCTCCAGGCTTTCTCAACTTTGTCTGCCTGTTCTTGTGGATCTGATATACAGCATCACCAAACAAAAACTCATAATTAAGACCAAGGACAGCAGAAAATTTGTCTATCTCAGCAGCTGCTTCATCTCTTCCACCTACAAGATGGGTGGCCTTGATAATCTTGCAAGCTTTTTTGATCAGGTAGTAGAGGGCTGCTTTCAGGCCACTTTTCAGTTCTGCAGAGTCCACATGAGTTGTGTACACCTGTATAGCTTCACGAAGCACTTCAAAGTTCTTGCGGTGAAACATGTCTGCAGCAGTATTGCTGTCTAGTGGTATGGTTGAGTGAACTTTGTGCTGTTCCTGAAAAATAAGGTACAGGCTGGATAATCGCCTCATATCTGACATAACTGACTTGCGGACCTCGGTTGTCTTGTCCTTTTTACTTTGTCCTTTTTGCCAAAGCCTATTTCCAACAGTCACTATGACAGGGTCTGTTCTTGAAATTTCACCAATTTCAGTTTCACGGAATTTGCATAGGATATCTCTTCTGAAACTATCTGAAGTGCTGCTCATTCGAGACTCACTCAACATCAAGGGCAGTGGAACTGAACAAGCTTCTGAATGGGAGTCACCCTGACATCTCTGTTTGTGTTTTTTAAAGCACTTCTTCGAATAGAAGCCACTGCAGATGCCACAAATTACCAATTGGTCTTCTGATGCAGTGATCCTTTCCCGTTGATAAACTGGTGAATCTGTTTTCATTTGCTCTTTATTAACTTGTAGGATACCTTCCTTCTTAAATACATCAAACACAGCATTCATTTCCTTCTTGGGAAGCTTCATTGCTTCAGACACTCTATTTATGGATTTATGGGCCTTCTTTATGTGTCTTGACAGCTTCTCCACAAAACTAAATCCACAAAAAGGGCACCGTCTTTTAGGCTTCAAATATTTTTCTGGTTTTGTAGTACTGGGATCATTATAGCCACGCTAGCCAATCGAAAGACTGAAAGCTGAGTATTATTAAAACAGTGGGCCAGCATTTGAGTTATATTTTACTGGTAATAATACGCCCTTGATAGCTAAAACTTCCTGAACCCCCCAAAAATAGCAAATCAACATTTAGATTTGTTTTTACCATCTTATCGGCCCAAACACAGGTGATACATTTTTAATTTTGAACCTTGACATATGTATAAGGATTTCTTTTCTTAGTGACTCGTGACTTGGACTCAACATTTGTGACGCGTGACTTGGACTTGACCCACATGACTCGGGACTCAGACTCGACACTGATGGGGACTGGGGACTTGGACTCGAGGTTTAAGGACTTGAATACAAGGCTGTTATTTGACCATAAGATAGTGATCACACTGGTCTATGAACATATGTTTTGTTCGCAATTTGTACAGCCTTCTTTTAATTTACCTTTCAGTTTACGCCATGGAAGATCTTTTATCCCGTAGTCATATAAGATTTCTTCTCCTGGCAGAATGTCCTTGAGTGCAAACAAACACAAAACTGGACCATCATTCACATCAAGGACTTTCATCTTTGCATTTTGCTCTCTTCTGAAGTCACCATGATTTGTTAGGCGTCCCAGTTTAAAATGTGACGGTGTTGTAGCATCGTAACTAACAAATAATTCATGAAAGCCATCAGTTTTAACACTTTCAAACAAGTTTCTGGTACTTATTTGATGCAAGAAGTATTCATTGGCACTGATTGTTGTAAAGCATACAGGAGCAAGCAGTTTAAACTTACATAATACAATATTCAAACTATACGTCGTTGTTGGTTGGTAATATTCTTCATGAACATCTGCCTTGACTAGTGGTCCATTCTCATGTTATTGATCAATACAGTTTTGTAATCTTTTCACTTCAGTATCTTTCCATTTCAAAGGTTTCTCCTTGTTGATGTGTAACTTAATATACACCCAAATAACGACAATGAAAATGAAATGGATGTGGCTATTGTTTAAAAATTTAATTCTGACTGAATGGGTCTACATTGTGTGCATACATATTTACCATATGTACTTTACAATACCAAATTGTTATCAAACTCTGAGATTAAATGGAGGACAAACTTAATGTTCATCATCTTCAACAAGAAGTATTTAAATGAAACTGTCAACATATTGTAAGTCAAAATAAAATGTCCATAAAGAGATGCCTGCAATAATTCCTGTCATTGCTGAATCCAAGCCACTCATTACAAGTTATCCAAAAAGTATGAGTGAAATATCCGAACAAAAATAGCACTTTGATCTGTGTCCAATATGCAAAGAGACAACTTGAAATGTGCAAAAAAAATTAAATTAAATTTTGTATTAGCAACTATATTACAGTGTACATACAGCTCTGTATGCACATGATTCAATACTTACCATGGAATATATCTATCTTTTCTGCCATAAGGCTAACTAACCAATTGGGATCAAGGATTCCCCTTTGCGGGAACATTTATACATAACCTGACATCCGTTAAATAAAATACATACCAAAGGTGTTGTCCTTTAAAATGGAAGAAGTAGCGAAATACACTTTCACTTTCCACTTCTCTTTTCTCCCCTTCATCTTGTGAGATCAGTTCTCCTCCATATATGTACAATGGTCTCCCTGCTGCAATTGGCTCTATAGCAAAGACTCCCATCCCTGAAGTAATTAAATCAGAAGCCATTAATTATTGTCAGTGTGTCACATATATTGCAGATTGCATCGGAATTGTCCATTAATTAATCTAACTATTAAAAGAGTGATGATTTATCTTGAAAGTAATCCATGCTTTTCAGAATCTTTTCATGGACATAAGATTAAGTGTTTATTCAACTTTCAAACTGTGTTTTTGGCAATTTTTACAATCAGTGATGTATTGTTGCTTGGGGGTCCAAAAATTAAAAATCATTATTTTGACTTTTCCTACCAAAAACGTATTATTAAATTGGACTTTGAGTCAAATTCTTGGGAAAAACTGAGTTAAATCTGTGTCATTGTGGCCAAATGAAATTTTGAAACTTCTAAATGATTCCAACTCTTAAAGTTTGAAATACAAGTTTTTTTGTGATTTTGTTGTTAAGTACAATTGTATTTCAAAACTAAAATGAAAAAGTATCAAATTTGAGTTCAATTAAAAAAAAACTCTGTGTTGCTGTTTCTACAGTAAAAACAAAACTTGAGATTTTGTAGCTTTGATCAAGGCGCATCAGAACGGTTTGGTCTCATAATATTATTTTGCCCTGCAATTTAGCTATCCAAACTCCAGCGTGCACAACTGCACATTCACACAAGACACGGATGTGAATCTAGTAGATGTATAGTGACCAAAAAACAAGGCAGGACAAAAGCAGTTCACTTGAGAGGATGTGATTTTCCCCATGTTGGACATCAACATATATGCTTAAAGAAACACCCAAGGTAGCCTTAATTTACCAAAGGCTGAGTAACATAGTGGAAAAACTGGTCAACTGGTTCAAATCATACAGATCAAAAAGTACCAAAATTGTAAGTTACACTACTAATTGTACCAATAGCATAGGTTTGCACATTAACCTTTCTCTGCTGATGATGATGGCTTTATAATAAACTCAGCCGGGTCATTCTTCACAAGGGCTTCCAGCCCATCACTGGTTGAAGAGCAACGTCTTGGTCTCTGAGGAGAAAACAAATATATACATATGGTTAATTCTGGATAAGAGTTCCACATCCATGAATTTTCAAAGTACATTTTCTACTTGTAAATCATTTTTTCTTGAAAAGTAGATTAACCAAGCTTTCAGAAACAGTTGATGCTTTCCTTCTACTGCACTTGGATTTATTTTTATCAAGGCTTGAAATATGGAGAAACGCAAGTAGCATTTTCCCCTGTTTTGTGATGGAAATTTGAGTTCCCCTCAGTTATAGTTCTTATGCTTCAAAGATAATTATTATTGGTTGACTATGAAGTCGGATACCTTCCCTAACCACCACTACAGAATTCTAACCCAAAAGATGAAATATGACAGTCTTGTAAGATTTTTAAATAATCATGTTGCAATGTCCCGTCTGTCACAAAAACATTAAAAAGTTGTTTATTTTTTACATGAAAAGAAATTTTTGGTTCAAAGTTAAATTCCTATCTTCTATCAAGGTGACCACACCTAGAAAGTAAAATACAAATAGCTTTCGATGTTTAGTTGATCTGATATTCCATCTCAAAATCTGTCCCATCTGTCACAATTTACCCAGACTTTGTTATTTTGTCCCGTCTGTCACATTTTGTTTTATCTTTAGGTTTGAAAAAAGGTAAACATAGACTGTTTTACATTTTAATACTACATGTCCTTCTTTAAAATAATATAATTTATAAATTTATCAATAAAAAACGTAAACTAAGTATTAATTATAAAAATACCCATGTAGTGTGCATGCATTTAAGTATCTGCACATAATGACTGCACATAAAGTACTGCACAACCAATCAACTGTGAGAGGTACATGTATCTACTCATAAGAGTAGAGGGACTCAAACTTCTGCAGTACATGGTTAGAAAGAGAAAACCTTACATAACAGTTTACCCAAGTTGCATTGTTCGAAGAAGAAACAGGAAAAATGAATTGATTTTAATACAAAAGTGCCAAAATTTAAATGTAAATGTTTGACTTTCACTCAGATTGTAAAGCTGAATCTAGTGCATAATATTAGTGATATCTTTTTGCACATACATGTACTTGTTAGTGCCAAAATAATAAGATATTAAAAAATAGTGCCTTTTGAAGTGAAATATTGATTAATTAGTTGACCAATGAAACACACAAATCAAAATTAGCTTAAATTCAGGTGTGAATGAATGTGCTCTAATTTAAATGTCTCTTAAAGGGGTACTCTTTAATTAATTGTTGTTGACAGTAACATTATTATTAATTTGTAGTATTAGTTGTTGTTGATTCAAAATAAATTCCAAAAATTACATTTGATCATCGTAAGACTAGTTTAAATGATGCTTTATTGAGTGAGCAAAAATGTCCCGCCTGTCACGTCCCGTCTGTCACAACTTTATTAATGAGCCTGGTGTTTCCAGTTCCATGTTTTGCATAACTAAGTCATAATGTTTACTGATTATTTGTATAAAAGTGATTAACTTTAAAAGAAAAACATTAAAATTCATAGAACAGATAGCTTTTTCCAATGAAAGTCGTTTTCAAAAAATTGAGTGTAATTTCCATCCAGGCTGTCACGCTGATTTTACTTTGTCACTATACAGCCACTAGTGAATCCTCTAGTTTCATGGAGTGTTTTTTAATTTGAAATATAGAGTGTTTACTTTGACTTTATACATAACTTAGAAGGTTACACCTTACACATTGTTTTTGGCAGGCCTTTGAAAAACAAATAGGTAGTGTAAATCTGTCCCGTCTGTCATGCCTGGAATTAACCATATGATCTTATACAATTCACGTTCATTTAGAATTTAAGCTTTGCCTCTAGACAAAGATTTCAAACTTACAATATTAATTCCCTTAGGGGGTGATTTTGTTTTGTTTTATCCCTGGGAGAACCCGGGATATGCCTGTGTTGTATGTTTTACACTGATTTGATTTAAAGTAGCAAAAGTCCCTGCACAACCTACCATACTAACTGCTTCTGC
Organism: Zoroaster sp. YZ-2022; assembly: GCA_029582265.1. Lineage (NCBI taxonomy): Eukaryota > Metazoa > Echinodermata > Asteroidea > Forcipulatida > Zoroasteridae > Zoroaster > Zoroaster sp. YZ-2022. The sequence continues at coordinate 100,097,342 of CM055816.1, read as the reverse complement.
TGTAATTCTTTGAAATTCAAGACACTGTCTGTGAAGAACAAAAGTAGTATCATTGAATGTTATTAACATGTACTGACTATTTGTTGTTTCACCCTTAAATTAATATTCACACGCTAATTAAAGGGAAAATATTGCCACGATAAGAGCAGACTTTCAACAGGGCATGAAATAAGTGTCCTAGTTTTAAAATGAACACAGTAACTGAACATTACTGGCTCATTTATGCAGCAGATATGACCTTTATCATGTGGGGTATTATCACTGAGTTAATCTAAATCTAGCACTCCTCTTCCATGCCCGTTTGTCCCATTAATGCATCAAAGAAATAAATTAACATTTTCAAAGATTGCTTTTTGTACACATATGGAATCAGGGGAAAATTTATATTTTTCCTTCCTATATGGTGGTCAAATAATATACATAGATGATTCTACAGTAAGTCATATTACTCTTTTGGTGTTGGCCTACCCCCATGACATTCTCAAATGCTCTGATATTTAATTAAAGTAGGGCCTATAACTGAGATTTACCCATCAGTCATATCAAAATTAATTCATAAACATAATTTATAGAATTTCATTTCAAATGTTTTATCAAACTGTAAAAAGTTAGGTTGTACATGTTACCGTTGTCTTTTAGAAGAGAAATTGGTGATCTTATATATTTTTTTAATTGTAAAATTACACATTTTAATATTGATCGTTATGTTAGTTTTAATGTAACTCAAGGCCGTCCTACCACTAGACTTTCTTCTGATCCTTATATGTTAACTGTTCCTTGGTATAAAACTGAATCACATAATTATTTTTATTTTCAGCGGATTGTTCCAATCTGGAATCAACTTCATTTGGCAGCAAGATCTGCCACTTCACTTTCGTTTTTTAAATCTCAAGTATCCCAGTTTTACAGAACAAAATTTTCTCCCAGTTTTTCGGTAGATAATATTTGTACATGATGTCTTTTTGCCATTGCTCTCTCTGTCGGCGTATTTAATTTGTTGCTTAATGTTGTCTTTTCCATCCTAACTTGCTTCAGCGGCCCTCCAGTGGTGTAACGGGGGCAGGGGGTGGGGTGGGGGTTCTATCTTACCACTCACTGGCTTTGTTTAAAATGAATTTTTGTGTATTTGTAGTTTATTAGGGGTTGGTTTTATATTTAATTGATGTAATCTGATTGCCAGTGTAAAATGTAAAAAATAAATAATATAAAAAAAAACATGTAGGGCCTACATACCTGAAATTTAGGCCTAGGCTTATTCAATATTAAGCCTGAGTGATAACACAGACAGAGGCAACATGCATGACATGGGCCATGCCCATGGGCTTACTAATACTATTGTCTAAGGTAAAATCACAAAATTTTAGATTACATGTGATGGAGTTGAGAATAGTCTAGTTGGAAAGATCTCTTTGAATCGTTCATTTTGACACCATATTTGTGGGGATCGGTTTATGTGATGCCGAGTTACGTCAGGTCAAAGGTCAATATTTTTGTTATTGTTCATATAACAAATAAATTGTGACCCGTACAGTATATTAGCATGCAAACAATTCAGTGTACATGTGGATTTTAGGCATGTTAGAGGAAACTAATTAGTAACTTAAATATACACTATGTAAAAGTTCAACATATTAAAGATCAAACACTTGACCTTTCAAAAGGTCAATCATTAAAAGTCAAATGGTTGACCTTTTAACAGGTCAAAGGTCACAATAAAATAGTGAAAATTTGAAATAAATATTGCATTTATCAGAATACAAATTTGTAAACATCTGAAAAATTAGTTGGAATATTTTATGAATGCAATGATGTACATGTATACTTACCTAGCTGCTTGATATAATTCTGTATTATGAAAGGAGATTCATTTCCCCTGCCACTAAATCGGACAAGACCTCCTCTGGAGTCAGAAAGTAGGGTTTGTCATCTCCCTCATATTCTATGCGGAATTCACCCTTTGTTCTGGCTGCAATGATGCCTGTCCACCACATTTCCTCACCCTTATCATCTGACCACTTTTGGGAGAATCTTCTGCCAACCAAGTCATCTGGACATTGTAATAACGTGTATAGTTCCTGTTTGTCATCTTCTATGGGGTCAGCAATTACCTGAAGAACTCCTTCCTTGAGCTGCTCTATTGTACTCTTGGTAAATATAATTCTTTTACTCTTTGACCCGAGGACTTTCATTCTAATGTTGATTTGTGCTTTTAATGCAACTAGAAGCTTGACCTTGCCCATATGTTGGATGTTTTCTCCATGTCTTGTTGTGTTGCCCATATACCTCAGACTCTAGGACATCTTCAATGAGATGTTCTTGTCGAACTCGCAATCTCTCCTCTCTCTCTGTGAGTTCTTTACGCATATTTTCCAATCTTTCTTTGAGCCGTTTTCTTCTTGTGATTTCTCTTGAACGATTTGCAGCTCTTACTTTTCTCCCCAGTGAAATAGCTTCAATTATGTTTTTTTTCTTCTTCTCTTTAGATTGTGTGCCAAGCCAAGTCCGGGTCTTGTTGCATTTGAACATTGTCTTGGCTTCTATCTTCCCCATGGTTGCACTGGGTGCTCGTCGGATGTTTGCATCGACCATTGCAAATTTCCGTTCACCAGAAATGTTGTGTGCTTTTGCTGACTGGGCCTCTTCTTGAAGACTGGGTGAGGGATTCCAGAAAACACCTCCTGGTAGCTGAGTATGAAGTTGCCTGAGGATTACCACTTCAATAGCCTCCAGAAGTTTCTGCAGGATTGATTCAGTAGCTGTCTTATCATCAGAAGTAAACTGGAGAAGTTGCTGAAGTTGTAAGTCCTCCTTCAGAGGGACAGAGTCAAAGATGGAAGATTTGCTGGTGAGCATTTCACCTGGCTGACATTTCCAGCTTGATACATTTGTTAATGCTTCATTGTAGAACTTGTTCATATCAAGGATATTTAGATCTTGGGGGACAAGCCTCATCCATGGTCCAGTTATAAACTTCCCAATGAGTCCAAGTGCTCTCATTGGTGTATCACAACTTCCATCTTTTAAGGCATTAAAAACAGCGATTTGTAGGAGATTGGATGGGCGATGAACCTTAAGGAAGAATTCCTGTATAACTTTCGAGTACGAAAATGCCAACATGGCGTCAATAAAAAAAATATTAAATCGGTTACCAACCAAACGAAAGTACACCTCCGTCTTCTCGTGGACCTCGGTGGAATTAGTGTAGCCTTTGGAATGGAGGAATTCTCTTAATTCTCTCCCACATCCACATCCAAGGTCGTGAAACAGTTTATCAACTGCCCGAAGTAGAGCATGTGTGCTACTTTCTGGTCCCTTTTTGTAAGGCATTTGTTGATGTGACTTTTCTTGTTCTTGCATTTTTTCCTCGGAACGTACAACATTTTCACATGCATGATAGAATGCGTCCAGTGGATGCATACTGCACCTGAAGGAATTTAACTGTTGATGTCCAATTGCCTCCTCCAGCTTTCTATCTGCAGAGTCATTTGTGATGCATCTATCCGTCATGGTATTCTTGATTTTTGCAAGAAGGGGTTCCCCACAAACCTCTTGAAGCGTCTCAACATAATCATCAGCTTTTCCCCCTACCTGTTCGCGTACTCCCAAAAGAAAAGTTTCATCTGCTGAAGAAATCTCAACTTCTGTGAGATGGCCCTTTGATTTAGTCGTCCCATCATATTTGAGTGTTAGATTGGTATGTCCTGCTAGTTGTTCATGTATGTGTAACTCTGATAATGCTTTCATTTCACTCGAAAATCTATTTTGTGTAGATATTGATGGGAGGGGTCCAAGCTTTTTTCCTGTTGTTGTTTCAACAACTGATCTTATTGCACTGCTTGTATTTTTTTCAGACATGCCAAGATCTTGAAGATAGTACGATGCCTCCCTAATATTACTAGAGTACGATTTTCCATTTTTTGTTTCAATGTAATCATCCTCATTTTCTAGCCTTTCCAACTGTTCGTTTTGAAGATAATTCACATAAGCGTTGGCTTTTCTGAGTGACTGTAAATGTCTTTGATGGCTTGCACACATTCGTGGGCGAGTGTTTTGCCTCATGTGTATTTTTTGCTTTCTAAGAAGGACCTTATTTTGAGCTCGGAGGCATTGCACATTATTCTTCTGTTGTAGTTTTCTGCAGACTTTCCCCGACTGAACTTCTTTTTTAAAGTTTTTATATTTGGTCTTCCACAATTTTATTGATTTGTTCTTTCGTTTAAGTTTTTGTAGTACATGTTTTGCGTTCCCAAGTTTACCAACAATTGAATAGATTTTGTTCAGTTGTTGTTTGCTGTATTCCAGTTCCTGTTTCGTTTCCTGGATGATGCTGTTTTGCTCTTTGATGGTGTGATTTGCTTTGGCGAGTTCTTCAGTGAGCTTTGGAATGCTGATTTTCTCATCATTCTTAACCTGTTTCCGTTGAACTGGTGGGCTGTAGACCGCTTGTAAGAATGACTCCAGGTTTATTTTACCACTTGGCCTGGACTTGCATTTTGAAAGTTTTAATCGTTTTTGTTTTAAGGACGAGAATGACAACTTAAGGCTTTTACAATCTAACCGAGACAGATTATAAATATGCTCCAATGATGAAATTACAATACTGAATGCTTCAGACGTGTTTATTTCAGCCTGAAGTTTATTATTGATTTCTAAAATTAAACCGTTGCTGATTGACTTTGAGTCAAGTGTACGGAATTTGTTCAGCCAGTTTTCAGAATTAAGGTGCAGTGAATCCGAGTATGGCCCCAAAGACTGTGCTGCTGTAAGCTCACATGTGCCATCTTCAGATGTAGTGCCAGGAGTGGATGACATAGTGTGACAGTTATCAAGTAAAAATTGATGACATTGATAGCAAATAATAAAATCAAGCAGTTGGGGAGATTATTTATGCAGGTAGGATAGCGATAGAATATTGGCGGGGATGGAGTGAGGAATGGAGGGGATGGAGTGAGGATTGGCAGGAATGGAGTGAGGAATGGCAAGGGTAGCAGTTTGTGCAGAAAAGTAGCTAGTAGGGGAGTGGCGAGCGGTGAGATTTAGGGTGCGGAGAGACAAATTGAAGCCCCAAAACTCTGGAAAAGAAAATAGGCCAAACAGAATACTTACTTTTGACCGGCCAAACTTACCTGTATTTTACAGTGTATTTATAATAAGTGCCAACAAATACATGTAATTAAGTAAATACATTTTAAACACCTCACACCAAAACATTGAAATCATGGCCTCCATGATGAAGTAAGTAATTATAATTTATCTACTTTGCTCTAAACTTTATTTAACTTATTTATTTACCTTTATTTAACTTTATTTATTTTTATTTGTTTTATAATTAGGCTACAACAACTTCATATTTGTATACATCCCATTCAGCTCGACACAAACAATGTTTCTTTTGGATAATCCTTCAGGAGCTGAATGGTATTTTGTTTTGTTTTTGTTTCATGTATTCCTTGTAATTTGGTCATCTGTGTATTTGCTGATGTATCCCCGCAATAAATAAAATAGAGAATGGCCTGGCCTACCCACAGTGCATTTGCTGTAGGCCTAATTCGTATATTTTTACGATAAAACAAAGTCCTTGTCCAAAAACCTGTTATATCAGTATCATAATTTAGGGCCTTTTTCTTTCAATATTTTAATAAATAAAAATATGCATAACTTTAAAAAGATTAGCCAATGTTTATTTTTTTTAAATCGGCTACCGGTTTATTCCTAATTCCCAAAGCCATACCAGTAACACATGAGTAACGGTGAGTGCTGCTGGGAACCAGCGCAGCCGGTTGTGCATCGCGGCCATTAATCACCGATCCCCAAGCCCGATACCCCGTACATAAAACGTTTGCGCTGGAAGGCGCAATAATTAAAAAGTTTGTTTTAAAAAGTAATGTATCGGTTGAATTCCTATTTAATTACCATTTTGACAGCATTAACAAACACAAAACCATTAATTTACAATGCTCCCATTCATTATCGTATAGAGAAGTGTATTTAATAGTGTATTCACCGCAAAGATTTTCACAAAACTCCTTCCAAATTACTGGACAATCGCGACATCATTCGATAGAGAAAATCGCCATCTTTGATTTAGATCCGGCTATCTTTATGAATGAACCGATTAACACTGACTAAAACCTATATCACTCCGCCCCTACGTCACGCAATTTCATGATGTGCAAGTCAATTGGTCACAGAATCCCATTGACAAACAACGACACGTACGCACAGCGCCCTCTAACGGTTGTGACGCTCGGCCCGGCCCGCCGCCCGCCACTCACTCTAATTAGGGGTTCGGGTATGCACCCGAAACACCTATTGTTTTTGTTCGGTTTTTTTTTTTTCTTCTCCTTCTTCTTCTTCTCTGGATAGACTGTCTACAAAAAAACACATACTTGCAAACTTCACATGAACTTCAAACTTGGCATATACTTAGAACTTAACACGTAGATGAAACATAATTTGTGACGTCATGATTAGGTCATCAGATATCTAATTACGATAATTTAAAGTTTAATCATTAAAAAAATCATATCGAGGGATCTGAAAAATCAATAAAATTACTGATTTAGTCGGGGAAAAATATGTAGTTTATCATGAGTGTAAAGAGTGTGAAATATGTGACATTAGAGACGAGGATATGTTTGAGTTTGATATTTATTTGTACTGAAAACACGACATTTTTGTAAAAAAAGAAACACACTTTTCTTGAAAATGAACGTTGCAATATGTTATTTCAACCACGTCCGCAATACTCAATCGACTGGGCGGGGCATATAAACAGTCCGGCCGGTGGAACGGTAATGTCGCCCTCAATCGGCAGAAACAGATTTACTCAGAAATTGTATTTTTATGAAAATAAGAGTGTGAAACAACTCGATCGATCGTACTCAACCAACATAGTCATAAAGGGTATGTATCTTGAATTTAATTGTTAAGAGGATTTCCTGTATTTATCTTCGTGTTTTTATACAAGAAAAGCCATTTTTTAAGCGTTGGGTTGTCTGGTAGTGGTAACGTTAAACTTAATGTAGTTGCATTGTGCCCGTTTAGTAGTGTTTAACTTAATAACGTTAACGTTAGTTATAAATGTGAACATACACTGTACTTTGGACGGATAAACAACTCCCCTCTTTCTAACAAAATATGAACAGATGTCACTAAAATGTATTTAGAAATAGAATGTAAATAAGGATAGGAAAATTCAGTTTAGGTTATGGCAATTTTTCAGTTGAAATTTTATGCCATATTTTGTAATTTATGTTTTCTCCAAAAATCTTCAGTTTGTGCACAAATTAACGTCAAGTAGTGATTGTTTACTGCACTTTCCCTTAATTTTTTACCCTTCTTAGATACAAATCAACTTACATAGACAATTATTTCACAGGAAAAATGCACAATATTCATGACACAATACTTCATGTACTTGTATAAGTTGTTAATGTTAGTCCTGCTTCCTGGGGAGGCCTCTCTCAGACATCTCTCACATGAAACTATGAGACTCAGCAATTTCCTTAAATACCTTTCTCTTCTGATGCGAGTTTCATGCAAGAACATTTCTTAAATTTATTACACATTGTCAAGAATAATTGTGTGCAATTTTGACAACAACCAATGCCCTTTTCAATTTTAATGGTCCAAAATTATACACTATTTTCCCCATTCATATAAATTAGAACTTCTCTGAATTTTCAAATACTTTATTCTTGGTCCATGTACTTGTAAAACCTTCCTACTATTTTGTACAGCATGTTCACTGTGATGTATTATTTTCCTCATTCACATAAATTAGAACTTCTCTGAAATTTCAAATACTTTATTTTTGGTCCATGTACTTATAAAACTTTCCTATTATTTTTTACAGCATGTTGACTCTTATGTATCGTGGCTCAGACTAAGTTCCAGCCTACAGCACCCCGACATGGCGTTGACACCACATCCAAATGCAGTATCGTAACTGTTCAAGTCATCATCAATCTTCAGTTTGTAGGCTACACGATGGTATGGTTTAACGTCTTACGTTAACAGATCGATCATTTGAGAATCCGTGCACAATTAATGGAAGTGGTCTTCATTACTTGGTTTCGTTTGAAGGTATGTAAAATTTTATAGATATTGATTACATAAAACCATGGTTAACGTTAAAAACCTTAGTGTGGCAATGGTATCACATGTGCCGCGCCTGGAGTGAAACAGGTCAACTCGTATGCGTGCTCGTACTTTTACCAATTCACACTTATTTTGGTCAACTCAACCCGGGAAAAAATGTATTACTGAATATTTACTGGCATGCGTAAGGATTGACATCCGGTGGAGTACGCGTTGGTAAAAGTACAAGTTAATTTAGCTACACTATAGTGTCTGTAGTTCCTCAATAATAGTAGTACTTATGTCCTGTGTGGTGATGGCTGCATTGCAGTTTACTTTATACTAGCACTTAATTGTCTCACTAAAGTAGACCAGAAACAAATATCAGCACCTTTATTGAGATAATGAAACGGTCACATCATGAAGGAAGGAAGACGTCACATGTAGTTCTATTCCATTGTAAAACCTAACTTAAAGGCATTGTTCTGAAGGGATCATTTTTCTGAAGTTACATCAATCCATCAATCCATCATCCTGATAATAACATATAAGGGCATTCTAAGTTATGTGTGTTTTGTTAGCATGACCCATTATTCTTCGTCCCTGTTTGAAACATTTAATATTGTTTTTACACGATTCGTTTATATTTCAGATCAACGATATCCATTTGTGCTACTGCTACAAGGTGTGTTAGAGTCTGTGTAACTTTGTGATCCAATGGCCAGCATTTGAAGTTTATCCATTCATCAAAGGAGTTGACGTACTATTATTCAAATTATTTTATATGGACTTATCCTATCTGTGGCAGTCTTGACCCTCAAGGGAATTGTTTTTTCAGGACCTCAAGACACATCTAGGTCTTTCTAGGAATTTCTTTAACATGTTAGAACAAAAATAGTACTGAGGAATTCTTATTATTTTTTTGACTGGACCTAAACATCCTCACAAATGTAATTATTAAGCAATATCTGTTGGTGATCTAGTAAAATGTACATTGCCGACAGTGAATCACTGGCAGTTGGGCCATATAAACATAGTAAACATACCCCCCCCCCCCAATCTTCATTGCATGGGTGTGTCAGCCTTGGAATACCTTTTGCCAGATCACCCAATTAAAGTTCCTATTTATTTGTATGCTCGCATTGGGATAGTACTGACCATCAATCCCATAAACACAATTGGTTAAACTGACAGTATCGCCACGATCAGAGCAGACTTTCTACAAACGGGCCATGGAATTGGTGTCCTATAGTTTAAAACGAACATAGTGACTACAAATTACTGGCTCATTTATGCAGCAGCAACGCGAATATGACCTCATCATGTGAGTATTATTTTCAGTCACTGAGTTAAACAAGAACTTGAACTCTGATTCCATGCCCTGTTGATCGTGAAGATATTGCCACCTTTAAACAATAACTTTAACATTACTATTTATGAAAATGTATTTTCAACAGTTAATGACACATAAATACATATACATGTAACGATCAGAAGATCATATTTCAGTATTGTTTGTTTCTTTTTATTTTACAGTTATCCTTCAAATTACATTGTGCTGTCTCTTCCCTATAAGTATTGTTTTAAAAAACTGAACCAAACATTTAAATATTATAACACTTGATCGAATTTGTCATTGTATTGTACAAGAACTGCACACACCTCACCTCGGGGCCAAAAATGTGTAATGATAAAGCTGTGATGATACAGTATTTAATTCCACCACAACCTACAATTAGCGTAACAGCTCTGTATTCGTCCAAAGGACAAACACCTAATGTCGTACAGATCGTTAATTGTCAAAAAATATTTACACAAAGGTGACCCCAATTTGACCTTACTTCCTGTCCAAACCAGAAGTCAAAGTTTAATATTAAAATAATTTCTAAATTCAGTATTGTATTCAAATAAACTTCTCGCGAGAACTTCAACAGACATTAACATTTGACTTCTCCAACACTTCGAATTGATGACGTAACCATTTTAACTTCAACCGAACACCTTGTTTTTGTTGTGACAAAAACTTATATCTAGTTAGTTCTCATAACTATATAGGCCTACTCGCATGTCATGATTCATAGCGCAATAACGTCGTTAGTGATATTTTTTTGTTTTAAATAATATAAAGAAACTTTAAAGGTTATTACTGATTATCCACACTCGACATAAACTTAAACTAAGGTTAAAACTAAAAGGTAACATAGGCCTCACTTAAGGATGTAACGTTAACTTTTAAAGCATCCATAGTTAAGTTAGAAATCTGCAACCCACCGCGACTGAAGATGTAAACATTATCAACCCAAAAGCTTAATAAATAAAATAATGCCTAAGGCCGTCAAAGAAAATATCCAAACAAACAAGAATATAACAGCAAAAATCAAGTATCTGATGTAGTTTTGTATCACAGAAATATTCTCGCTGTTCGCAGAATATGCGGGACCAGCCATTTCGTTATAAATTAGGCCCTACTAAAATAACAGTTAGCACTACGTGTCGTTAGCCAGTGGTCAAAACGAGTACCTTCAAAATCATAACCACTGCATCAGTAACGTGAAAATCAAGTAAAACTAACTAAACCTGTTTTGTGCAAACATTTCCCCCATGATATTTATATAAAAACTTTCAAAACATTTTTGTAAACTTACGTGTCATGTCAGTTTGCTTCAGATGCGTTCATGTTGATACATAGTTGACGCAGCATGCATGCATGTCGAGCAACAGTATTACGTATAGACGTGGTACGTACGTACGTGGACACATGGTGGACACCACTGATCTCTATATATTAAGATAGATCTGTGGTGGACACCAGCGAGTAAAACTTGTTTGCCAATAGAAATTGGAAGATACCAAATTATTGATCGAAAAGGGTGTCTTTTTGGACAAAAACTACAGACCTTTCGGAAAATACAACAATTACGCAATAAATACCTTTTTTTGGCAAACATAATCCTAATTTGTTCATTTATTTGAGAAAATCCATAAGTCACCCAAATGACTATTTTTAACACCTTCACTTATACACCCATGAAAATTCTCCATCATAAATCTATTAAACAGACACCCCTAACCAAAGGTAAATCCTTCCATTATTCTTGGCGGGAAATTGTTTATGAGCTAGACCAAGGAGAATATGAAATGTTCGTTTGGTTTTTCAGATATAAGCGCTCATTTCATTAGGGAGACTTGTAAATGTCTCCCGAAGTGAAATGTCTCCTTAATGGCCTTTTTAAACTTCAATTTGTCTCCCAAGTAACCCATTTGTATAAACAAAACAAAACAAAACAAAAAACAAAACAAAACAAAACAAAACAACAAGGTGAAATACACATCGCTTTTGCATGTAATTTCCCCTGAAACAATACAACTTTTCTCACAATTTTGTGATGATAATAATGAATGCTATGCAGCATCAACTCAACGGTGAATCAGCGACGAACTCTCAAAGAGGAAGTCCATCGCCCGTTCTGGTCGGTATGCTTGAGCAGGTACCGCCAGATCGTATACACACTGCGCAGAACAATAACAGAATTCGTGCTGTAAACAGGAGAAAGTGGAGTAAGGACGATAACAGAATTGCAATGGAATGTTTTATAAGGAGCAAGCCAGAGAACAGAGGGTACAGAAGGAGAATGATTAACATATGGCAGGATAAAGGCATGTTTGAAATAAGCGAACAGCGGCTTGCCGACCAGGTAAAACAAATCAAACATAATCAGTGGCTAACGAAAGTTGAGGTGGAAGAAATGAGTAGAATAATATCACGGACAGAGGCTGGGGATGAAGAAGTGCAGGAGGAACTGGACAACGTGGTCACTGGTGAGCTGGCAAGTTCCCAGAGTGCAGATGAGGTCAGTGGAGAGTAGAGGAGGGAACAGAAGACTTGACGGAGGAAGAGGATTAGGAAGAGGATTGAAGAGGTAATGGTATCGGTAAAAGGGACAGGTAAGTGGAGTATTCCTGCATTGCGTCATGGTCCCAAGGAAAAAGCTGACAAATGTGTCAGCCATGGAAGTAGAGTCCTTGGGACGGTAAGTACTACTAATCTTTCTGAAATTAACGATCTTGTCTTTGCAGGTGCAGTTGTAGTAGCGGAGAGATCAGGGGTAAAATCTTCACATTCACAATCACAACATAAAGATAATAAACCTTGGTGGAAACGCAGACTCGAGGGCCAAATTAACGATTTACGCAAATATCTCAGTAGAATAGAGCAAATGGATAGAGGTGCAATGAAAGATTCAGATATGAGGGACAGATTAATAAAGAAGTATCAAGTAAAAGGAAAGGGGATGAGTGTAGTTAAGGAGGAAATAAAGCAACGGGTTAAGGCGAAGGCTGCGAAAGTAAAGAGGTACGATGACAGAGTCAGGCAGTTTCATCAAAATCGCCTATTCAGTACAAATCAACGTCAATTATTCAAAGAAATGGACGGGAAATGTGACAACTCACAAGTGGGCCCAGAGCCAGCAGAGGCAAGGAATTTCTGGGGTGGCCTTTGGGATCAGCCTGGTGATCATAACAGACAAGCAGAATGGTTAGCCGACGTGAAAGACGAGTTAAAGAATGTACAACAACAAGAGGGATTTCAGATTGATGTGAGCACTAGCAAGGTGAAGAAACAGTTGAGGAAAGTGCCGAATTGGAAAGCCCCGGGACCAGACCAAGTGCACGGATACTGGCTAAAGAACTTCAGTAGTCTTCACGAAAGAATAGCCCAGCAGCTGCAACAATGCTTAGTGCGTGGCAACGTTCCGACGTGGATGACTGAAGCAAGAACGGTTCTCATCATGAAGGACATTAAGAAGGGTAACGCTGCAAGTAACTATCGACCTATTACATGTCTACCCATGATGTATAAACTTCTGACCGGTATCATTGCAGAAGATCTGTATAGCCACATAGAAGATCAGCAGTTATTTCCAGATGAGCAGAAAGGTTGCAAGAAAGCGGTCCAAGAGGAACGAAAGACCAACTCATCATTGATAAGACGGTGCTAAAGGACTGTAGGAACAGGAAAACTAATCTGGCCAAGGCATGGATAGATTACAAAAAGGGATAAAAAGGA
>CM055816.1:100034439-100083692 GCA_029582265.1 Zoroaster sp. YZ-2022 | reverse complement strand
TTATTATTATTATTATTATTATTATTATTATTATTATTATTATTATTAATTTTTTTTTTTTGGGGGACAAGAAAATACGTGATACATACGTGGGGAACCAAATTCCATATACAAAGCTAAGAGTTGGTTCACAAATCGGGCAAACCGTTCATACCCCTAGGAGAAAAATTTGTTTAATACACAGTACGGCATGATTTCAATCGATCCAGCATTTTTGACTGCAATTGGACATCGTTCCATAGAGACTTGTTTGGCCCAAATTAGAAAAGCTTGTATTTTGTTATCTTTACATTGATGTATTGATCGTTTGCTTTTAAAAAGAAAGTATGTAGAACATTGCACCTTTGATTGAAGCTTATTGTATTCTAGAATAGCGATTATTAAATGCCACAGTATATTTATGTACTGTGGAAGGTTTACACGGAACACAGGGTGTATGGACCATACACCCAAGCTTTATTATAAGTCTAAATGGTATTAATTAAAAAATAAAATAAAATAACATATGTAATTCAATAGTAACCCCTCAAAATAAAATAATAATAACAGTGATTGTGGCGGTGGTAGTAAAGAAATGTATCAATGTATATCGGTAAAACTTGTAGCTCTATTGAGTAGTAATTAGTTCTGAAAAGAACTGGAGGTTACAACTCGACGTTTCGATCAGTATGCTCTGATCGTCTTCAGGAGGATATGAGACGCGAACGGTGGCTGCGAACTATTAAACAAATTTGAACAAACATGCACACAGTAAGACGTAACATTGTTGTTACATAGAATATAGTAAATACACATGACCAGTGCTCTCAATACTTCTTTGGGATGTCATATACATTATACGGCGGAGCGTGAGCACAGTGAGTTTTAATGTTGTTTTTCTGCTAACGTTACGTGATGGTCACAATTACTTGGAACGCTTGTCTGTTTGTTTGATTTCAATTCATACACATGTTAACTTAGAAACAGATAACCCTTTCAGTACCAAGACCAATTTTTCAATTATGCCTTGGGTACCACACACTCATTTCTTTTTCATGTCTACTTGTTACCACAGGACTTTTGGCAAGTTTCATTGTATAGCGCCCTCACATGTTGATGCATTGCAAGGCACTTCTATTGTTAACATACAGGTGTCATAATGAATTACCTTCTGAGCCATGAAATCAACTTTATAATAAAATACCAATTATGTTGACCTACATTAAAATGGCAAAACACTGTTATTGGGGTTTATTAAGTATTGTGACTTATACAGTAAGGAAACTGACTACAATTTGTTAATCTATTTTGTTTGAGCAAAAGACTGAACGGGGACTTGAATCTAGGCTTGAACCTTTTTCAGTTTTCCCCCGTTCAATGTTGGAAAATCTGGGCTTGCGGTGTGCGTGCATCACATCAACATTGAAACGGGGAGAGAAGGTGGAATTAAATGAAATCACATGTACATGTATACAACCAAAAGTAGTTGGGCACAGACAGATCATTGTATATGAAAATTTCAAAACAGGGAACAACACATACTGGCTTATTACACTGTTTACAGATCATACGCGTTTGTGTTCTCTTTTGCCCTAGTACTGCAAACAACACAGTCACGTTTTTTGCTGGAGAAATTTTTTCCAGGATAGTGTTGACATGAAAAGGGCCTGGAACCATACGGAAGTTGGCTTGCATGATGTACGGGTCGTACTTCCAGGTGGATAAAGTTATTCGATGACCTTTACCCTAAAATCCAAATTGAAAGGTGATGGTTTGTGGATATGGTGTTGTATACCACAGTAGCATCTCAGAAAACAGATGTCAATAATGTTTACGAATACTCTTTTCCACCATTTCATTGTTCTGTGTGGATGAGAGTAATACTGCACAATTTGCTGCCAGATCAGTTCCTCCCATGTATTTATTGTAATCGCAAACCAGAGAAGGTTTTAATGTCGCGATGTCCGGTTAAATATTTTTACTACGAATCTGCTTAGTGGTGACACTGCAATTCCTGTATTGTCAAGAGAGTTACACGCTTTGTGTCTTGCCAGACGACACAAAGTTGGCCTGCCTTTGTATAAACCGGGGTCTTCTGTTTTTTCTATTGGAAACTTTTGGGATGAGCAAAATCAGGAATTTCTTTGTGGTGTAGCGCACAGTTCCACAAACTCCAAATCCTAGCTGTGATAACTTTGAGACCAGAGCTGGGCTGTTGTACCAATTATCCATGAAAATGACATGACCCTTGTGTTCCAGTCCTTTCACCAGATCCAAGACAACCTGGCCTGGTGCATGAAGAACAGATGGATGGTGTGTTTGCTGCAGCATGCACAGTGGAGGGTTGAATTGTTGCTGTGCTTGCCTGAGACCCTGTGAACATCTTCCGCCACACGTATACCCGGATTCGGACTCATTAAAGAGAAGCATTTCAGTCCCCACTTGTTGGCCTTTCGCGGTAAGTACTGCTTAAAGCTCAGTCGTCCTTAACCCTATCCATACTGCGGGCGCCAAATGGCACATATTTGTGGTCATTGTTCCGCACCAGGGATACAAATGGCACCTTTGCAAACGTATATTGTTTACGACCGGCGGAGCTTATTGGTCCCCAGCCAAAATGCGTAGGCGAATTTCATGACGGTCACCCTCTATCGACGATTTAATTAATCCGCGCATAGTTAGCGTTCCCCCAGCCAGCGCGTTATTCAAAAGAAAAAGTGGCTGCGGGATAGTGGCTGCCGAATCGAAACTTAATCATGGACAGCGATAGAAATGCTGCCATTTTGGCAGAGATATTTGATGATAGTGACTCGGAAATGGAGATCGACACGGAGAATGATGAAAGCAGCGATGATCAGGATGATGATGAATCAAGCGAAGGCGAAAAAGGACATTCGAGCGACGTGGATCCGCAGGATGAGGTATTTATATTGTGTAGGTCATGACCGTATAACATTAGTTAGGCACTAGCCTACCCTTTTAACATCAGTTTTTAATTGATTTTGGAGAATAGCTTCATTTTAAGCCTGTATGCAAACGAATTTAACATTGAGTGTAGATAAATGCCAGTTCTATTTTACGTATGCTCTTTCCGCGTAATTTCATGTTTGACGAGATCGTGAGTACACTATTGCCCCAACAAAAAAAAACCACACCAAACATCTATACTCTAAATAAATGGCTGCCAATTTGTGTTAAGATGGCCACCATTGGCGGCCATGTTGGATTAAAAGATTTATCACGTGATTATGTTATTCATTTATGTATTCAAAATATAGAAGATGGCGTGTAACATGTTATTAAAGACGAAATATATGCAATTGCATTATTTTTGCATGACACTAAAAAACAAATGGATATTTAATTACATTACAACCGTTGCCATGATAACTGTGGACCTTCCCCAAATTAAAATTATTGTATTACGAGATTATAAAAAAGTCCCCAAAATTTCATCAATCTGGTCATCAAAAAACAGGAAATAGTGCCAATTTTAGGCACACTTTTCATAAATTATACTGTGTGATAGACGAAAAGCACCTCATGCATTTTGTCTATTCCCTTCCGCAGAAAAAATGCCAACCAGATGGAAGAAAACAGACTTCAGATCGGGTTGGAAAGAGATCAGTCATCTCAACAGGAAGCTGATGCACCACCGGAAGCTCTGGTCCTGCAGGTGACTTCTCAGGCCCTTTTCTGCAGTACAGGTATTCCAGTTCTTCTGCAGTGCCGTCTGGGATCTGCTTGTAGACGAACAAACCGCTACGCAGAGCAAACTGTTTCAGAAACCTCCTGACCCCACTCACTCTGAATGAAATGATGGCATTTGTGGCGCTACTGCTTGTTATGGCATCAACAAGTCGCCCTCAGTACAGTATGTACTGGTCAACATATGAAGTTCTACGGATGTCATTTTATCCATCCATAATGTCAAGAACAGATTTATTTCCATTCTGCGATTTTTTCACCTCCGACAACCGGTTGCCTGAACCAGCCTCTGATGTGACAAGCTTAAGAAAGTTAGGCTCTTTGCTGAATGTCCTCCTCCCCAAATTTCGCAGCCTCTATTACCCTGGACAGAACCTATCTCCTGATGAGAGTATGCTCAAATTTAAGGGACGCCTTGGTTTCTACAGTACATGCCCAGAAAACCGGTCAAATGGGGAATTAAGGCATTCTCTTTGAACGAGTCAGAGACGGGTTACACCTATTCGTGGATGCTGTACACAGGAGCTGCCAAGGAGACACAAACTTCAAGAAGACTACATGTACATGTAGATACCGATTCATCCTCAAATTGCCATCCTCTGACCTAACCATCCCAGGAGAAGTCGTCGTTGAACTTCTAAATGGGACTTGAAACATAAAGGACATGTAATTTATTGTGATAATTACTTTAACAGACCAGCTCTGGTATCCAAACTGTCTCAATTAGGATTTGGATGTTGTGTCCAGTGTTATACTGCACAGGGAATACCGAATGCAGCCCACCGGAAAGACAACAGAATGAAAAGGAGATAACCCAAAATTGTATGAGAAGGCTGGTCAGTTATGCATTGTTTGGCATGATAACAAAATGTTGTACTTAACAAATGGTAGGTGATTGCTGGCATTACAAAACAAATTGGTGTAAGAAGAGCGAAAGTGGATTTCGTGAAATTGCTAAGCCCAAATCTATAGATAACTACAACAAATTCATGGGAGGAACCGATCTCGCTAATCAAATTTTTCAGTACTACACACATACACACAGAAGTTTGAAATGGTGGAAACGAGTGTTTTTCAGTATGTTGAACATATCCATGCTCAATGCCACGGTAATTTTCAACAGCATACCAACAAACAAGCATGTCAGTAATCTTGACTTCCGTCTTCAAGTCATAGACGGCCTACTCACAGGTTGGGAACGTAATACAATGCTGCGTTTTACACGATCCAATGCGTGAGAAAATGCATTATCCTGGCAAATACCCTTCCGGAAGAAAACGTGACTGCATTGTTTGTA
This sequence comes from Zoroaster sp. YZ-2022, assembly GCA_029582265.1. Taxonomy (NCBI): domain Eukaryota; kingdom Metazoa; phylum Echinodermata; class Asteroidea; order Forcipulatida; family Zoroasteridae; genus Zoroaster; species Zoroaster sp. YZ-2022. Next base: position 100,078,708 of record CM055816.1, on the reverse strand, counting down.
GCAACCGGCGACTACACAATAGAAAACAAACGAGGATGATATGTAAACAATGTACATATCCGATGTGCGTAGTTCCTTGCTTTGAGAAATACCATACTTTGCACTTTGCATAAATTGCAAACAACCTATTTTGAGATAACCGACTTGCCAACAACTAATTATTGTTGTAGTAAGCAGACACCTTAGATTTATGTGTAAACTATATTAACGAGCATAATTATTCAACCTTACTGTTCAAAATAGAGTGCAATCGCCGGTGAATGTATTTTCATAAAAATTATAACCAAAAAGTGGATTTGTTATTTTAATTTAATAAGTTTTTGGCCACTTTTGTACACATTCGAATCTCCATCACTCTTGGCTCCCCCACCCCCTCTCCTCTCTATTCAATGTTGGTCAACAACTGTGTTCGTGTGCCCACAATCCCAACCAACATTGAATGGGGGGGGGGGGGGGTCATTTTGATTGAATGTCCATAGATAGATAGTTCAGAATGGCGTAAACATTATGTTAGAAATTGTAAATGTGTCCCAGTATTCAATAAGGCTCTTACTCAGAAACAGATTAATCTGATAGAAAGTATCCAAAAAAGAGCCTGTAGAATTATCCTTGGTGTTGATTATGTATCTTACAACCTGGCCCTATCAGTATGTAAATTTCAAACCCTGGAAGTGAGAAGACACAATATCTGTGTTGATTTTGCCACTGCTTTAGCTAGCCCTCCTCAGTATCAAAATTGGCTCCCTTTGAAAAATCCTGTTGACTGTTTTTTGAGACAAAAGGTTAAATATCAACAGTATTTCTGTAAAACTCAGATTTCGTAACAGTGCCATTCCGTATTTTATTAATCTACTTAACACTACAACACACATATAAATTATGACATTATTTAGCCACATATTTTTAATTTCTTAATTATTTTATTACACCTGTTTTAGCGTGTTTGTATGTATATACATTTTAAATTCTGAAATTGTAATTGTTTTATTCTAATTGTATTAATTGTAACACATTGTAACACATTGTAAAAAGTGCACGCAATTCAGCCTTTGGCTGCCATGTGACATTTTTAGTGTAATAAACCATCAATAAATGAATGAATGTAATCATGCAAAGTTTCAAATCTTCCAAATGTTATTTGTAATACTTAAAGCTGCATGCTGTACAGTGGAATTGCACACATGTACATTAACTACAGATTGTAGAGTGGTGGCGCTCTTGTACACATCTTATAAAAAATAGACCAGGTATAATAACTCAAAAATAGAAATAAAAAGATCATTCGCTCCCCCGTACAATGTTACACATGAAACATTTTAAGCGAAAAGTACAAGCACATTGAATGTGGGAGTGTAAGTACTTATTATTATGTAAGCATCCAAACAATTCTGACCATGATTTTCTGAGATTGGAAAAAATATATTCATTTGGATTGTATATTTATTTCAAATCATAAATAAATAACAATATGGAATATGGGTTATTACTGGTAGACTGATTCACTCAACTTGATTTACTTTTATCACCAGCCACCTATTATATTATTCGCTCACCTAAGTGGCCACGCCCACTCCACAAATAATTATTCAGTTGTACCACCGAATGTGGATCTCAATGGATTGGGCTTACCTGTGAAAAAGTTCTATTCCCGGGGTCTACTTCTAAATACTACAGAGAACAGTAAGATTTATACATGAACTGCACTGGGGATGAAATTGGGAGATTCAATATATTGTGACTTACGTGAATATTACGCGATATTAGCGATTGAATTTTATAAAATTTTCAAATCGCATTCTCGATGTGATTTTAATCTGGAAGATCACTCATGTATAATTTGTTAGAAAGCTGAAATCTGGAATGACACGTAACTGTATGTTTTTTTGTGAAAACTAAAACAATGCAATCAGTACACGTTGTTATTAATTTTTTCGCGAAGTGACATTTCCTGTCTGATATTAGTATAGTGATACGTGTCTCTGCTTGAAACACATGCACGTACACCACTCTTCTATGTGGAGTGATAGTTCGCATCACTTAAAAACTTAAAACTGTATACGTCGCATAAAAAACATACAGTTTATTATATGCAAAGTTGTTGCAAGTGGTCATTTCATGAAAACGAAAAACTTCAGTTTAACCAATGTTAACTTAATTCAATTACTGTAAATAAGGAGTTTCAAGACTTGATATTGGCATAAAGAAATACCTTCTAAATATTGACATAGGCCTAATTAAAATTCACAAGCATTCTGTCACTTCGTGAAAAATGTGAAAATAATGTTTAGTTCCCATCAAAGCGTTTCCATCAATGACATTATTATCAATCACTTCATTTAGACCCCTGCGTTAGGAAGCAGGTCGCTAAGACAAAGCGCCAGCTCACAAATTGTGAAAAGTAATCACATCTTGTTTTCTGGTGTTCACAACTAGCGACGCGTATTGCTTACAAACTGGAAAATATGTGGTTATTGGAACGTAGTAGTTTACAGTGGGAATCGTATCCACTGTTGTTGGAATTGCGTCTGGTCAACCTTGTATTGGTTATTCGGTCCTAGATGCCGTTGTCCATGAAGTTTAGAGACTTCTTAAATGTAAACTTCTAGGGTTTTTTACAGTGATTTATTATGTGCAATAATTTTACAAAAATTGTACTAAGAGGCTTACCAAAGTTTAAAACACGTTTACAACTCTACTTAGAGAGGGGATGTAGGGAGGGTGATGTATAACAAAGTTCGAACACAGAAAGTGTTTCAGCAATAACGTGAAAGGGATCAATTGAGAAGGGAGGAAAAATTCCTGGAAAACAAGAACTACTCATGTGTTTTTGTAAAAAGAAAATTGTTTGAATGGCCCTTATTAGCCCACTGCTTGCCAAATGTAAAAGTTTACATTTGCATTAAATACAAGTATCTTGCTTTTTACATGACTGTGAAATACTGTTTTTATATGTGATACATGTACTGTACATGTGTGCAATACAAAGACTGTTTCTATGTTTATGTTGATACAGTTTATTAAAAGAAAAATTAATAGTGGAATTCTATGCAATTTATGAACATTTGTTTCATGAATTAATTTCGGAGAGTGTAGGTTTTCTTTAGTTTTGATTAATAGTAAATGAATTCTATTTGTATATGATTCTTTATCTGTTATAAAGACGTTACATTAATGTTTCAATCATTGTTAAATGTTTTTGTTGTGCAATAAATGTGTTAATAATTATTATATGCACGTTTTCCTCGGTGATGTTTTGTGTGTGGTGTGTATTTACATTTAAAAAAAATCAGTATTACATTACGGAGCCATGCTTTATCTGAAAGTATTGACAAAAAATAGCACATTATCTCACGTTTTAATGTTTTAAACCACATCCATACAGTTGGTCATCGGTTACTTAAACTGCGAGTATCACAGTTACGCCGCGCCCCCCATAAATGTATCTTGTACTTGGTAATCCCCATATCAAAGTGGTACAGTCCGTAATATGACCAACAGCGCGCGCGCCCTCCCCATCGCACACACGCGGCGAATCTTTATTTTTTGATCGCTTCGTGTGCACTATGTTCCGTTATGTTAAAACAGGAGGACCACAAAAAAAGGCCAAGTGGACATGGAAAAGTGCGTACAGTGAACATGGAGAATATGAACAAAGACAGTGACTCAAACTCAGATTCATATGCTTATCAAGTAAGAAGTGGTAGTACTAATGGTAGTAATAATGATAATTGTGATACTTATAGTGTTAGATCCACATCCACTGAGCCCAAATTACGAATATGTCTGGGTGAACAAAGATTACCAATAGATGTTACTGGGGCCACAGTAAACCTAATTGATGCGAATCTTTGGGAAAGATTAAAGAAACAAAATATAACATGTAAGTCCGAGAAAACTACAAGGAAATTATTCGCATATGGGGTCAGACAAACCATTAGATCTTTTGGGAAAATTCAACACCCAAGTTACCCTGGAAGTAAATGAGAATGTTCAAGAAGTGCACGCAGATTTTTATGTGCTGAAGGGTGTAGGACCAGCCTTATTGGGAAGACAAACTGCACAGCAGTTCAGTGTATTAAGTATTGGAGTAAACTATGTAGATGATGTGCGAAAACAGTACAAAGAATGTTTTGAAGGAATAGGGAAACTGAAGGATTATCAGTTGACTCTACACATTAACAAAGACGTGCAACCAATAGCTCAGAGAATGGTGCCTTATAGCTTGAGAAAAAGAGTTGGTGACAAATTAGATGAGCTTGAATCGTTAAATATCGTTGAGAAGGTACAAAAACCCACAACATGGGTTAGCCTGGTAATTGTAGTACCGAAACCAAATGGTGATATAAGATTATGTGTAGATATGAGACCAGCAAACAGAGCAATCGTAAGGGAGCGCCATCCTATTCCCACAATAGATGAAATATGAATGGGGCTGAAGTATTCAGTAAATTAGACTTAAAATATGGATATCATCAGATTGCATAGGATGAAGAGTCACGTGACATTACAACAATTTGTGACACACCAAGGGTTATACAGGTATAAACGCTTGATGTTTGGGATTAGTGCTGCACCGGAAAAATATCAGCAAGTGATCGCTCAAGTACTTCACGACTGTGAAGGTGTCCAGAATATCTCTGACGATATTGTGGTGTATGGCCGGGATAAGCAGGAACATGACCAGAGGTTGAAGCGGGTGCTGGAACGCCTCAATCCTGAGAAGTGCGAATTCGGTATGGGGCGAATCATATTCATGGGACATGTGCTGTCTAATAGAGGAATAGAACCAACTGAAGGACGAATTAAGTCAATGAAGAATGCCAGACAACCAATGAATGCAACAGAGGTGAAAAGTTTCCTCGGTTTGGAAAATTTTTCAGCGAGATACATACCCAATTTGGCCACACTGACTGAACCACTGCGAATATTGGTCCGTAAAAACATGCACTTTGTATGGGGAAAAGAGCAACAAGAGAGTTTTGAGAAACTAAAAGAGTGTTTGACAAATACAGAGGCATTGGGGTATTTTCGATTGGATGCAACCTGCACGAAGCTGATAACAGATGCGAGTAATGCATGACTTGGTGCGGTCCTACTACAAGAGTACAATGGACAAACACGAGTCATTAGCTATGCCAGTCGCATACTTACAGACGTGGAATCGAGATATTCAACAACAGAGAAAGAGGCATTAGCGGTTGCATGGGCGTGTGAGAAATTCCACATTTACCTTTATGGGATTGAGGTTGAACTGGTTACTGGCTATAAACAGTTGGAGGTGTTATATGGTCCCAAGTCACGACCTAATGCAAGGATTGAGCGATGGATGCTCAAGTTGATGTCGTACACGTTTAGAATCCAGTACCAACTGGGTCGAATGAACATTGCAGATCCATTGTCAATATTGATTGACGCTAATTGTGAAGACAACGCTAGTCACGTACAGACACAAGCAGAGGAATACATTCGATTTGTTGTTAAAGGAGCAACACCCAGAGCTGTTTCAACGAGAGAAGTTGAAGAAGTGTCAAAAGTTGATGAAGAACTCATCGATGTTAGGAGTCTCAAGGAAGACAAATGAGACAAATTAAGTGTTAATTTTTGTGCAGTTAGAAATGAACTAAGTTGCATTGGATATCTAGTGGTGAGGGGTACCAGACTTGTTATTCCAAAGAAAAAAAGAATGAAGTGTGTGGAGTTGGCACATCAGGGACACCTTGGCATCGTAGGTACAAAGCAGACTCTTAGAACCAAAGTGTGATGGCCCCAAATGGAAAAGGATGTTGAAAAGTATGTGCGGTCATGTCACGGTTGTCAAATAACTGGATCAATGCCCAATCCAGAACCATTGAACCCCACACCTATGCCATCTGGGCCATGGCAAGATTTAGCCATTGATTTAATGGGACCATTGCCATCGAAACATGTGTTTGTGGTGGTGGATTACTACAGCAGGTACTATGAGATTGAGGTCATGAAAGACACCTCAAGTGAGCGCATCGTCGAGGCCTTGGAGAACATTTTCAGTCGATATGGTCTGCCTAGGTCCATAACATCAGACAATGGACCCCAGTTTCGATCTGAGGTTTTTGATAATTACCTAAAGGATAATGATATCAATCATAGAGCGGTTACTCCTTTGCATCCAGCAGCAAATGGAGAGGTTAAGAGGCAAAATAGGTCATTGATAAAGCGCATTCGAATTGCCAACGCTGAATCTCGGGACTGGAAAAAAAGAAGTCCGTACGTATCTGTTCGCGTACAGAACCACGCCCCATGGAACAACTGGAGTGTCTCCAACTGAATTAATGTTCGGCAGAAAACTGCGAACGAAACTTCCGCAGTTGGAAGTCGATAATCGTGGGCTAGATGAAGAAGTGAAGGATAAAGATGCTGCGCAGAAATACAAAAACAAGTTGTATATAGACGAGAAACGGAGTGCAGCCGAAAGCACTCTGCAGCCAGGGGATGCAGTTCTGGTGAAACAAACACGGCAAGACAAACTGACTACTCCTTTTAAAGTACATCCATATACTTTAGTTGACAAGATAGGAAACAGTGTAACAGTACAGTCTCCAGAGGGAGTCAAGTACAAAAGAAACAGTAGACATGTGAAGAAATATTATAATGAGCCAGAACAAGACACATGAATTTCATGAGCAGTTGCAAACAAAAACTGACTCGGCACAAACAGACATTAAGGGGGGAACACAAAGTGAAAGCGCTAAAAATGCATCTCAAAACACTAGGCCGGTGCGAGAAGGAAAAAGGCCTCCCTCATGGTTGCAAGATTTTGTCATGTACAAGTAGTATAGCAATGAGTAGTATTGATAATACGTCTAATAAGAACAAAAGTTCCAACATGCATCTATGTCGGAAATTTGTTTAGTTCAAGCAATTTGCTTAATTCCAGGTTTTACTCAATATGGTTTGGCAGGTAATTATCTGGTTGTTCTCAGGGCATCAAAGAACACTATTTTTCCTGAGAATTAAGTTTCTTTTAAATACTTTAAGGTCGCAATTTTGGTTTAGTTTTCTGTGGTTTATTGTGTAACAGAAGTTTGGTTTTTCTGCATGTAAACTCCAAATAGAAAGTCTGTTTTGAAAAGTTGTCACTTTGCCGTTGCAGTAGATAGCGTTGTGTTAATTTAAAAAAATAACCACATGATTTCCCATAAGACACTATGCTTGGGTTTGGTTTCTGAATAATCGGATTAATGTCTGGAGCCTTTTCTCAAAAATTATTATTTTGCATAGAAACAAAAAATAAACAAGACAAAACAAAACAAAACAATAATAACAAATTCCGCAAAAATAATAATTTTACATAGAAACAAAATTTAAATACATGCAAAACAAAAATAACACGCAAAAACAAAAGTATAACGCAACGAAATAAAAAATATACAATAATAACAAAACGATACTGCGCGCGCTGTACATCGAACAGCGAAATAAATGAACAACTCAGAAATAAACGAACTCAGAAATAAACAAACGGCGGAACTTACCGAGACAATCCGAATACCCGAAACTGCACTGGATGCATGCCACCCTTCGCGGCCGCGCGCCCGTCTAATGTGTGGCATGGCGCCATGGATATGTGACCTACCGTACCTGTATACGTATGTCACCTTCATGAGGTGGTAGGTAGTGTGTTAGCGCAGCATGCTGTGGATGGGAGGACACGTTGAGTGAGTTTACCATGACCTTGATGAAGGGAATGACGGCCAGGAGGGGTTGTTCATGATGATGTGACACTAGACGCATATGCATGCATTATGGTGAGCAAAATCCTGTATTTTATTAATAAAAGTAGGTCTAACCATGGAGTAGCTAGGATGATCCTATCGTTATGTTTTCACATAAACGCTAGGATAAAGACTGTAGTGGAAATCACAAAATTTGATATTTGATTTGATTGAGTTGTAAGTAGTCTAGTTGGATAGAGCTTTTTGAGACATTCATTTTGCTATCTTACTTGTGGGGATCGGTTCATGAAAACCGGACTTACGCAAGGTCAAAGTTCAAAATTGTTGACCTTGTTTACATAACAATTTTTTGTGACCCTGTACTTCTCACATTATGTAACATACAGTATACAATTAATACATTACTGAATTGCATATTGCACTTGCTAGCCATTTATTTGTTAGTGAAGGGCTTCAGGTATTAATCAAATCTCTGAATGACAATTAAGCCAGCAAATTTTATCCCGTGTTTAAGGAAACATTTTAATTTACTGTTTTAATGTTCTACTTGATAAAAGCTACATACATGTAGTAACCATTTAATTTCTACTGTTTTATTACAGCAAAGTTCACCAAGAGAAAGACAGCAGCTACAAAATGATGTATGTATGTTAATTTGTGCCTTTACTGCACTTAGTAGCTTTCCCTTACCCATGTTTTTGATGTTTCTCTCCATTTCTTGTTTAGTTGTCCACAGACCCCCCACACTCCATGATGTCTTCGATGTTCCTGCCTGAAACGCTGTCTCTCCTCCCGCTGTGTTAATTCCTTCCGCATATCTTCTAGCCTTTTCTCAGTCGCTTTTCTTCTAATTATTTCCTTTATTTATTTGCTATCCTCTCCTTTCTTCCGAATGCTATTGATTGCATGATGTTTTTCCTTCTCTCTGATTTGTTTTGAGCACTGAGCCAGCTCCTGGTTTTGTTGCTTTTGAATATGGTTTTTGCTTCTATTTTCCCAATCGTGGAATTTGGTGCCCTTCTGATGTGCGCATCTACCATCGCAAATTTCCTTTCCCCAGATATATTATGCGCTGATGTAGACATTGCCTGTGCTCTCACATCTTGTGAGGTCGCCTCCTGGAAGCTGGGTCTGCAGTTGCCTCATAATGACTGATTCAACAGCACCTAACAAATTGTAGGATGGACTCGGTGGTTTTCCTTTCATCGTCTGAGGAGAAGTTGTTTAGGTCGTTTAGCTGAATGTCCTCCTTGAGAGGGATATATTCAAAGATTGAACATTTGCTTAATAATAATAATGTGTGGACTTATATAGCGCACGTATCCACCAACTAAGTGGTGCTCAAGGCGCATTATATCATTACCCCTGCTCATAAGGCTCATAAATCATTCCTGAAACCATCTCAGCTCCATGGGGAGTGTACAGCTCAATTGCTGCCATTACAGCGCATATAGGGCTAATCAAGCAACTCTGCCCTCACAGGTACCCATTTAACCCCTGGGTGGAGAGAAGCAATTATGGTTAAGTGTCTTGCTCAAGGACACAAGTGTCACGGCCGGGATTCGAACCCACATTCTGCTACTAACACCAGAACTTGAGTCCGGTAAGCTAGACCGCTCGGCCACGACACTCCACAGTTGCTTGTGAGCATTGAATTTGGCTGTGCTTTCCATTGTGATAGTTTTGTTACAGCTTCATCGTAAATCGGATTCATTTCAAGAATATTCAAATCTTGTGCGACGAGCCTCATCCGTGGCCTTGTAATAAACTTGCCCACTAGACCAAGGGCCCGCATTGCACCTTCCATAATTATGTTAGTGCATTTAATACAGCAACTTGAAATAGATTGGATGGATGACGGATCTTTGAAAAAAAATTCTGAATGACCTTGGAGTAGGAAAACGACAACATGGCATCTAGGGGGAAAATATTAAAGCGATTTCCAATCAAACGGTAGTAGACTTCTGTCTTGTAGCTCAGTTGAATTGCTGTATCCCTTGGAATGAAGAAATTCCCTCAATTCCCTTCCACATCTACATCCCAGATCATGGAAGAGTTTATCTATTGCTCGGAGAAGGTCATGCGTGCTGCTTTCCGGTCCTTTTGTATGGCATTTGTTGTGAAGGTTGAGGATGTACCTGTGCTTTCTCGTGTATTCGCAACACATTTTCGCAAGCATGATAAAAAGCATCAAGCGGGTGCATGCTACACCTGGAGGAATTAAATTTTTGATCCCCATCAAGTGCCTCTTCCAATTTTCTATCAACACAGTCATTTGTTATACACCTGTCCGTCATTGTGTTCTTGACTCGCGAAAGAAGATCTTTCCCACAAACTTCTTGAATTGTATTCACGTAATCCTCAGCCTTTCCTCCCACCTGTTGGCGGACTCCAAGGAGGAATGTATTGTCTGCAGACAAGATCTCCACTTCAGTTAGTTGTCCCATTGGTTTTGTTGTTCCATCATACTTTAGCGTGAGATTTGTGTGACCAGCGAGTTTGTCTTCAATGTGGTTATTTGATAGTGCCTTCATCTCACTTGAAAATCTATTCTGGGTAGATGTTGATGGGAGGGGTCCAATTTTCTTGTTTGTTGTTGTCTCTTAACTCAGATCTGAGTTCTTCAATGATACAACTACCAGAACATTCTACATTTGATGCAATTTGCCTTTTTGAGATCTTCACTGACCTTCTTTAGTCCCTCTCGAGTGTGGGAATGTTCTGGTAGGCTATAAGCAGTTCCAAGAAAGGAGTCAAGATGTGTCTTACAATTCGGTTTTGACCGGTTTTGACAGAAAGGTAGCTCGTTTGTTCTTTAGAGATGAAAGCGACCGTTTTAATGTTTTAGAATCCAACCAAGACAGGTCTGCACTATAAATTAATTGCAATGATGAGATGAATGATTCTAAGTTGTTACCTTCTATCTGAAGTTGATGAAAGAATTCCAAAATCAAACCTTTGCAGATGTCCTTTGACTCAATTGCACGAAGCTCATTCTTCCAGTTTATAGTATTGAGATTTAATGCATCACAAAAGGGTCCTATAAACTGAGCAGATGATGGCATGATGTAATATTAATTTTATGAAGAGAAATCTTGTGACATTGTGTGCAGGCCTAATTGTGTGCATTAAAACAATCAGTGATTGAGTTTATAGCAGGAGTAGTAGTATGTGTGCCGCAAATCAGTCCTCTTTGTGGAGGAGTTTGTGTGCAGTTGTCTGCAGTGGTTGTGTGCAGTTTTGTGTGGAGGGAGTATTGCGCATATGCATGCTGCGCATGCGCAATACTCCCTCAACACAAAACTGCACACAACCAGAGCATGCGCAATACTCCCTCCACACAAAACTGCACACAACCACTGCAGACAACTGCACACAAACTTCTCCACAAAGAGGACTGATTTGCGGCACACATGATTGAATTTTTTTAAATTATTTGTTTATGACGTCATGTCAGTTTTGAATGACGGTATCACTAAAAGTAAGTAAAATTATGCCATTATTCATGTGATGCACAATGTCCCTGACGGTATACCGGGCCTACTAATAATAACACGTTCATTTTTAATTGCAAACTTTCACATTTCATTTCAAAGTGAAAACTATTGCATGAATTCGTTATTTATGGAAAAAATTGCAAGAAGTTGTATTTATAGCAAACTATTACCGTTTTTATACATTTGTCAATGAATTTAAAGGTGGAGGTGTGCAGTTTGTGTGGTGGAGGGAGTAGTGCGCAAGCGCAGCATGCATATTGATGATTTCGGGCAAGTTGAGACAGTCGCCGGAGGATGGTAGAGTATAAAAGACAGAAATTTTAATCCAAACTCTCATATTTTCGCCAATATTCTCATCATTGAGCCTTAACACGAACGGTGAGCCTGTATCGATCCCGATGCCCACACCTGTGGTTCCCGCACCTGGCGAGATGGCGTTGCCGTAGACTCCGGCCCCTGCACCACCGACCGATGGGGCACGCATCGAGAAGGAGAGAAAGTCGTTTGATGACGACGACGACGACGACGACGACGACGACGACGACGACGACGATGATGATGGGTTACTTGGGAGACAACTTGGAGTTTTAAAAAGGCCATTATGGAGACATTTCACTTCGGGAGACATTTGCAAGTCTCCCTAATGAAATGAGCGCTTATATCTGAAAAACCAAACGAACATTTCATATTCTCCTTGGTCTAGCTCATAAACAATTTCCCGCCAAGAATAATGGAAGGATTCACCTTTGGTTAGGGGTGTCTGTTTAATTGATTTATGATGGAGAATTTTCATGGGTGTATAAGTGAAGGTGTTAAAAACAGTCATTTGGTTGACTTCTGGATTTTCTCAAATAAATGAACAAATTAGGATTATGTTTGCAAAAAAAAGGTATTTATTGCGTAATTGTTGTATTTTCCGAAAGCTCTGTAGTTTTTGTCCAAAAAGACACCCTTTTCGATCAATAATTTGGTATTTTCCAATTTCTATTGGCAAAAAAGTTTTACTCGCTGGTGTCCACCACTGGTCTATCTTAATATATAGAGATCAGTGGTGTCCACCATGTGTCCACGTATGTACAACGTCTGTATACTGCATGCTGCTGCTCGACATGCATGCTGCGTCCGTCAACTATGTATCAACATGAACGCATCTGAAGCAAACTGACACGTAAGTTTACAAAAATGTTTTGAAAGTTTTTATATAAATATCATGGGGGAAATGTTTGCGCAAAACAGGTTTAGTTAGTTTTACTTGATTTTCACGTTACTGATGCAGTGGTTATGATTTTGAAGGTACTCGTTTCGACCACTGGCTAACGACACGTAGTCGTAGTGCTAACTCACTGTGCTAACGTAACTTAATTAGGGCCTAATTTATAACGAAATGGCTGGTCCCGCTTATTCTGCGAACAGCGAGAAGATTTCTGTGATACAAAACTACATCAGATACTTGATTTTTGCTGTTATATTCTTGTTTGTTTGGATATTTTCTTTGACGGCCTTAGGCATTATTTTATTTATTAAGCTTTTGGGTTGATCTTCAGTCGCGGTGGGTTGCACGAACTTCTAACTTAACCAGATGCTTAAGTTAACGTTACATACGTAAGTGAGGCCTACGTTACCTTTTAGTTTTATTAACTTTAGTTTAAGTTTATGTCGAGTGTGGATAATCAGTAATAACCTTTAATTTAAAGTTTCTTTATATTATTTAAAACAAAAAAATATCACTAACGTTAATGTCATGATTCATAGTATGAATCATGACATGTCGAGTAGGCCTGGCCCTAGGCCTATAATATATTATAGTTTAAGAGAACTGCAATAGATTAGTAAGCCATGGCCCGTGCATGTTGCCTCTGTCTGTGTTAGTGTTATCACTCAGGCTTAATGAGTAAGTCTAGGCCTAAATTTCAGGTATGTACATGTTTGTTTATTTTTTATTTATTTTATTATATTTATTTTTCATTTTAAACAAAGCCAGTGAGTGGTAAGATAGAACAGGTTACCAGCACCTCTACAAGGCCATCCTACCACAAGAAACATTATATACTTCTTTACACCCCCCGCTACACCACTGGAGGGCCGCTGAAGCAAGTTAGGACGGAAAAGACAACATTAAGCAATACATTAAATACGCCGACAGAGAGAGCAATGGCAAATGTACGAATATTATCTACAATGTACGAATATTATCTACCGAAAAACTGGAAGAAAATTTTGTTCTGTAAAACTGGGATACTTGAGATACAACGAAAGTGAAGTGGCAGATCTTGCTGCCAAAGGAAGTTGATTCCAGATTGGAACAATCCGTTGAAAATAAAAATAATTATGTGATTCAGTTTTATACCTAGGAACAGTTAACATATAAGGATCAGAAGAAAGTCTAGTGGTAGGACGGCCTTGAGTTACATTAAAACTAACATAACGATCAATATTAAAATGTGTAATTTTACAATTAAAAAAATATATAAGATCACCAATTTCTCTTCTAAAAGACAACGGTAACATGTACAACCTAACTTTTTACAGTTTGATCAAACTTTTGAAATGAAATTCTATAAATTATGTTTATGAATTAATTTTGATATGACTGATGTGTAAATCTCAGTTATAGGCCCTACTTTAATTAAATATCAGAGCATTTTTTTGAGAATGTCATGGGGGTATGCCAACACCAAAAGAGTAATACTGTAGAATCATCTATGTATATTATTTGACCACCATATAGGAAGGAAAAATATAAATTTTCCCCTGATTTCATATGTGTACAAAAGGCAATCTTTGAAAATGTTAATTTATTTCTTTGATGCATTAAAGGGACAAAAGGGCATGGAAAAGGAGTGCTAGATTTAGATTAACTCAGTGATAATACCCCACATGATAAAGGTCATATCTGCTGCATAAATGAGCCAGTAATGTTCAGTCACTGTGTTCATTTTAAAACTAGGACACTGTTTTCATGCCCTGTTGAAAGTCTGCTCTTATCGTGGCAATATTTTCCCTTTAATTAGCGTGTGAATATTAATTTAAGGGTGAAACAACAAATATTCAGCACATGTTATTAACATTCAATGATACTACTTTTGTTCTTCACAGACGTTAGGCCGTATTCATAAAAATAAGTAATTGCTTTTACTAAAGTAACAACCCCCTTTTACTAACCTTTTACTTAAATGTGTATTCATAGAAATAAGCAATGACTTTCAAGTAAAAGCTACAAATTTTAAGCATTAGTAATTGCTTTTTACTTATAAGTAAATGCTAGAGAAATTAGCACCTACTTCAATTTGTATTCATAAAAATTACCTTTGACTAGCATTTACTAGTGATTGTACAAGCACCTAATTTTTGGCTTGCTGTTTAGCCAGTACAGACATATCACATCTTCTGCCATGTTTTTACGTCCAAGACCACAACCTAAGGTGTATAACATCAGGCTTAATCGTGATGAAGTCAACCCTACCACTTACAGAACTTTATTTATGTTTGAGAAAGAAAATGTGGAATGGCTTGCAAACACCTTCATACCACCAAATACCGAGACTCGTGGATGGTACTGTAGTACAATAGCAACTACTTGAGAACTTACTAGCCGTGGCAAGTAACAACTGTAATCATTTAGCAAATGGTTATGAATAAGATTTTTAGCAATTGCTTAGACTAGACCTTTTACTTACCTTGCTGTTGCTTTTACTTATAGCATTTACTAGTTAGTAATTACTTATTTTTATGAATACGGCCTAGTGTCTTGAATTTCAAAGAATTACAGCAGAAGCAGTTAGTATGGTAGGTTTTGCATGGACTTTTGCAACTTTAAATCAAATCGGTGTAAAACATACAACACAGGCATATCCCGGGTTCTCCCAGGGATAAAACAAAACAAAATCACCCCTAAGGGAATTAATATTGTAAGTTTGAAATCTTTGTCTAGAGGCAAAGCTTAAAAACTAAATGAACGTGAATTGTATAAGATCATATGGTTAATTCCCGGCATGACAGACGGGACAGATTTACACTACATGTACCTATTTTTTTTCAAAGGCCTGCCAAAAACAATCTGTAAGGTGTAACCTTCTAAGTTATGTATAAAGTCAAAGTAAACACTCTATATTTTAAATTAAAAAACACTCCATGAAACTAGAGGATTCACTAGTGGCTGTATATTGACAAAGTAATATCAGCGTGACAGCCTGGATGGAAATTACACTCAATTTTTGGAAAACCTATGAAATTTAATGTTTTTTCTTTTAAAGTTAATCACTTTTATACAAATAATCAGTAAACATTATGACTTAGTTATTCAAAACATGGAACTGGAAACACTAGGCTCATTAAAAAGTTGTGACAGACGGGACATGACAGGCGGGACATTTTTGCTCACTCAATAAAGCATCATTTAAACTAGTCTTATGATGATCAAATGTAATTTTTGGAATTTATTTTGAATCAACAACAACAACTAATACTACAAATTAATAATAAAGTTACCGTCAACAACAATTAGAGAGTACCCCTTTAAGAGACAGTAAATTAGAGCACATTCATTCACACCTGAATTTAAGCTAATTTTGATTTGTGTGTTTCATTGGTCAACTAATTAATCAACATTTCACTTCAAAAGGCACTATTTTTTAATATCTTATTATTTTGGCACTAACAAGTATACTACATGTATGTGCAAAAAGATATAAAATATTATGCACTAGATTCAGCTTTACAATCTGAGTGAAAGTCAAACATTTACATTTAAATTTTGGCACTTTTGTATTAAAATCAATTCATTTTTCCTGTTTCTTCTTCGAACAATGCAACTTGGGTAAAATGTTATGTAAGGTTTTCTCTTTCTAACCTATACTACAGATTCACCATACTTGTAACTTCAAACCATGTACTGCAGAGGTTTGAGTCCCTCTACTCTTATGAGTAGATACATGTACCTCTCACAGTTGATTGGTTGTGCAGTACTTTATGCAAATTCAGTATGTGCAGATACTTAAATGCATGCACAGTACATGGGTATTTTTTATAATTAATAATTAGTTTATGTTTTTTATTGATAAATTGATAAATTATATTATTTTAAAGAAGGACATGTAGTATTAAAATGTAAAACAGTCTATATTTACCTTTTTCAAACCTAAAGATAAAAAAAATGTGACAGAGGGGACAAAATAACAAAGTCTGGGTAAATTGTCACAGATGGGACAGATTTTGAGATGGAATATCAGATCAACTAAACATCAAAAGCTATAAATTTGTATTTTACTTTCTACAAGTGGTCACCTTGATAGAAGTTAGGAATTTAACTTTGAACCAAAAATATCCTTCATGTAAAAATTAAACAACTTTTTAATGTTTTTTGTGACAGACGGGACATTGCAACATGATTATTTAAAAATCTTACAAGACTGTCATATTTCATCTTTTGGGTTTGAATTCTATAGTGGTGGATAGGGAAGGTATCAGACTTCATAGTCAACCAATAATAATTATCTTTGAAGCATAAGAACTATAACTGAGGGGAACTCAAATTTCCATCACAAAACAGGGGAAAATGCTACTTGGGTTTCTCCATATTTCAAGCCTTGATAAAAATAAATCAAAGTGCAGTAGAAGGAAAGCATCAACTGTTTCTGAAAGCTTGGTTAATCTACTTTTCAAGAAAAAATGATTTACAAGTAGAAAATGTACTTTGAAAATTCATGGATGTGGAACTCTTATCCAGAATTAACCATATGTATATATTTGTTTTCTCCTCAGAGACCAAGACGTTGCTCTTCAACCAGTGATGGGCTGGAAGCCCTTGTGAAGAATGACCCGGCTGAGTTTATTATAAAGCCATCATCATCAGCAGAGAAAGGTTAATGTGCAAACCTATGCTATTGGTACAATTAGTAGTGTAACTTACAATTTTGGTACTTTTTGATCTGTATGATTTGAACCAGTTGACCAGTTTTTCCACTATGTTACTCAGCCTTTGGTAAATTAAGGCTACCTTGGGTGTTTCTTTAAGCATATATGTTTATGTCCTCCAACATGGAAAAAATCACATCCTCTCAAGCGAACTGATTTTGTCCTGCCTTGTTTTTTGGTCACTATACATCTACTAGATTCACATCCGTGTCTTGTGTGAATGTGCACGCTGGAGTTTGGATAGCTAAATTGCAGGGCAAAATAATATTATGAGACCAAACCGTTTTGATGCGCCTTGATCTAAGCTACACAATCTCAAGTTTTGTTTTTACTGTAGAAAAAGCAACACTGAGTTTTCTTTTTAAATTGAACTCAAATTTGATACTTTTTCATTTTAGTTTTGAAATACAATTGTACTTAACAACAAAATCACAAAAAACTTGTATTTCATACTTTAAGAGTTGGAATCATTTAGAAGTTTCAAAATTTCATTTGGCCACAATGACAGACAGATTTAACTCAGTTTTTCCCAAGAATTTGAGTCAAAGTCCAATTTAATAATAAGTTTTTGGTAGGAAAAGTCAAAATAATGATTTTTAATTTTTGGACCCCCCAAGCAACAATACATCACTGATTGTAAAACTTGCCAAAAACACAGTTTGAAAGTTGAATAAACACTTAATCTTATGTCCATGAAAAGATTCTGAAAAGCATGGATTACTTTCAAGATAAATCATCACTTATTTAATAGTTAGATTAATTAATGGACAATTACGATGCAATCTGCAATATATGTGACACACTGACAATAATTAATGGCTTCTGATTTAATTACTTCAGGGATGGGAGTCTTTGCTATAGAGCCAATTGCAGCAGGGAGGCCATTGTACATATATGGAGGAGAACTGATCTCACAAGATGAAGGGGAGAAAAGAGAAGTGGAAAGTGAAAGTGTATTTCGCTACTTCTTCCATTTTAAAGGACAACACCTTTGGTATGTATTTTATTTAACGGATGTCAGGTTATGTATAAATGTTCCCGCAAAGGGGAATCCTTGATCCCAATTGGTTAGTTAGCCTTGCAATATTATTGCATGGCAGAAAAGCTAGATATATTCCATGGTGCGTATCGAATCATGTGCATACAGAGCTGTATATACACTATAATATAGTTGCTAATACAAAACTAAATTTAACATTTTTTGCACATTTCAAGTTGTCTTTTTGCATATTGGACACTAGAAGTTCTATTTTTGTTCAGATATTTCGCTCATACTTTTTGGATAACTTGTAATGAGTGGCTAGGATTCAGCAGCGACAGGAATTATTGCAGGCATCTCTGTATGGCCATTTTATTTTGATTTACAATATGTTGACAGTTTCATTTAAATACTTCTTGTTGAAGATGATGAACATTAAGTTTGCCCTCCATTTAATCTCAGAGTTTGATAAAATTTGGTACTGTAAAGTACATATGGTAAATATGTATGCACACAATGTAGACCCATTCAGTCAGAATTTAATTTTTAAACAATAGCTACATCCATTTCATTTTCATTGTTGTTATTTGGGGTGTATATTAAGTTACACATCAACAAGGAGAAACCTTTGAAATGGAAAGATACGGAAGTGAAAAGAAATAACAAAACTGTATTGATCAATAACATGAGAATGGACCACTAGTCAAGGCAGAAATGTGTTCATCAAGAATATTACCAACCAACAACGACGTATAGTTTGAATATTGTATTATGTAAGTTTAAACTGCTTGCTCCTGTATGCTTTACAACAATCAGTGCCACTGAATACTTTTTGCATCAAATAAGTACCAGAAACTTGTTTGAAAGTGTTAAAACTGATGGCTTTCATGATTATTTGTTACAGTTACGATGCTACAACACCGTCACATTTTAAACTGGGACGCCTAACAAATCATGGTGACTTCAGAAGAGAGCAAAATGCAAAGATGAAAGTCCTTGATGTGAATGATGGTCCAGTTTTGTGTTTGTTTGCACTCAAGGACATTCTGCCAGGAGAAGAAATCTGATATGACTACGGGATAAAAGATCTTCCATGGCGTAAACTGAAAGGTAAATTAAAAGAAGGCTGTACAAATTGCGAACAAAACATATGTTCATAGACCAGTGTGATCACTATCTTATGGTCAAATAACAGCCTTGTATTCAAGTCCTTAAACCTCGAGTCCAAGTCCCCAGTCCCCATCAGTGTCGAGTCTGAGTCCCGAGTCATGTGGGTCAAGTCCAAGTCACGCGTCACGAATGTTGAGTCCAAGTCACGAGTCACTAAGAAAAGAAATCCTTATACATATGTCAAGGTTCAAAGTTAAAAATGTATCACCTGTGTTTGGGCCGATAAGATGGTAAAAACAGATCTAAATGTTGATTTGCTATTTTTGGGGGGTTCAGGAAGTTTTAGCTTTCATTTGAGACATTGAACATCAAGGGCGTATTATTACCAGTAAAATAAAACTCAAATGCTGGCCCACTGTTTTAATAATACTCAGCTTTCAGTCTTTCGATTGGCTAGCGTGGCTGTTAATCAGAACCAAGCACGTTTGAAATATCGCTTTTATTTATAGTTTCTGTTATCCAAAATTTAAAATTTTTCTTTTTTTCGTTTAACAACGGCATTCATGCGGCCACTGTGTAATAACTACAATGGAATAGGATGCATGGTATAAATTTTATACAACTTTTCACATTGTTTAAATTAAGTAACAGACTTAAGTAAAATAGTGAATATTGGGTATTTTGCCGTCAAGTCCTAGTCACAAACTTCGAATCCGAAGGGTCAAATCCGAGTCTGAGTCATTGTACATGGTGACTCGAGTCAGAGTAATACAAAAAGTCAGTCAAATAATTGAGCTGCATTCTTGTGTTGCTGCATGTAGTTTTTCCAAACAAACCAAAAAGTCTTTTTTTCCCTTTTTTTTTCAGGAAGGACAGCTGCATGTAGTAGACAAAAGAGGAAGGCACAAAAAGGAAGTGACACAAAAAGATGGAAAAAGCAAAAGGTGGAATATTCAGTTCCTAATAAAGCCACACTTTCTTGTGATGTTGATAGCATAGGACATTCTTCGTCTGGCGTTTGTGGGAGTTCTTCATCTGGCATTTGTGGGAGTTCTTCATTTGGTGATGGACAGAGTTCTTCATCTTTTGATGGACTGAGTTCTTCATCTAGTGCTTGTAGGAGTTATTCATCTACTGATGGAGGGAGTTCTTCATCTGGTGATGGAGGGAATTCTTCATCTGGTGATAGAGAGAGTTCTTCACCTGGTGTTTGTGGGAGTTCTTCATCTGTTGATGGAAGGAGTTCTTCATCTGATGTATGTGGGAGTTCTTCATCTGGTGATGGAGGGAGTTCTTCATCTGGTGATGGAAGGAGTTCTTCATCTGGTGTTTGTGGGAGTTCTTCATCTACTGATGGAGGGAGTTCTTCATCTGGTGATGGAGGGAATTCTTCATCTGGTGATAGAGAGAGTTTTTCACCTAGTGTTTGTGGGAGTTATTCATCTGGTGATGGAGGGAGTTCTTCATCTGTTGATGGAGGGAGTTCTTCATCTGGTGATGGAGGGAGTTCTTCATCTGGTGATGGAGGGAGTTCTTCATCTGGTGATGGAGGGAGTTCTACTTTATCTGATGTTTGTGGGAGTTCTTCATCTGGTGATGGAGGGAGTTCTTCATCTGGTGATGGAGGGAGTTCTTCATCTGTTGATGGAGGGAGTTCTTCATCTGGTGATGGAGGGAGTTCTACTTTATCTGATGTTTGTGGGAGTTCTTCATCTGGTGATGGAGGGAGTTCTTCATCTGGTGATGGAAGGAGTTCTTCATCTGGTGTTTGTGGGAGTTCTTCATCTGGTGATGGAGGGAGTTCTTCATCTGGTGATGGAGGGAGTTCTTCGTCTGATGTTTGTGGGAGTTATTCATCTGGTGATGGAGGGAGTTATTCATCTGGTGTTTGTAGGAGTTCTTCATCTGATGTTTGTGGGAGTTCTTCATCTGGTGATGGAGGGAGTTCTTCATCTGTTGATGGAGGGAGTTATTCATCTGGTGATAGAGGGAGTTCTTCATCTGGTGTTTGTGGGAGTTCTTCATCTGATGTATGTGGGAGTTCTTCATCTGTTGATGGAGGGAGTTCTTCATCTGGTGATGGAGGGAGTTCTTCATCTGGTGTTTGTAGGAGTTCTTCACCTGGTGTTTGTGGGAGTTCTTCATCTGATGTTTGTGGGAGTTCTTCATCTGTTGATGGAGGGAGTTCTTCATCTGTTGATGGAGGGAGTTATTCATCTGGTGATAGAGGGAGTTCTTCATCTGGTGTTTGTGGGAGTTCTTCATCTGATGTATGTGGGAGTTCTTCATCTGTTGATGGAGGGAGTTCTTCATCTGGTGATGGAGGGAGTTCTTCATCTGGTGTTTGTAGGAGTTCTTCACCTGGTGTTTGTGGGAGTTCTTCATCTGGTGATGGAGGGAGTTCTTCATCTGATGTTTGTGGGAGTTCTTCATCTGGTGATGGAGGGAGTTCTTCATCTGGTGATGGAGGGAGTTCTTCATCTGGTGATGGAGGGAGTTCTTCATCTGGTGTTTGTGGGAGTTCTTCATCTGATGTTTGTGGGAGTTCTTCATCTGGTGATGGAGGGAGTTCTTCATCTGGTGATGGAGGGAGTTCTTCATCTGGTGATGAAGGGATTTATTCATCTAGTGATGGAGGGAGTTCTTCGTCTGATGTTTGTGGGAGTTATTCATCTGGTGATAGAGGGAATTCTTCATCTGGTGTTTGTGGGAGTTTATCATCTTGTGTTACTAGCATTTTGTCATCTGAGGGAGGCAATTCTGTAGTTACTGCTAACGAAGTTTCATTAGCTGGGTTATTCAGCATGTTGTTATCTGAAGATTCAACTGAGAACCTGTTACCTGATGGTGTAGGCGGAAGTTCTTCATCTGGTGTTTGTGGAAGTTCTTCATCCAATGAGAGAAAGA
Source organism: Zoroaster sp. YZ-2022 (assembly GCA_029582265.1). NCBI lineage: Eukaryota > Metazoa > Echinodermata > Asteroidea > Forcipulatida > Zoroasteridae > Zoroaster > Zoroaster sp. YZ-2022. The sequence continues at coordinate 100,056,590 of CM055816.1, read as the reverse complement.
GTTCTATATCTTGTGTTGGAGGGAGTTTTTCATATGGTGATGCTGAAAATCATTCAACTGAAACTCTTACAGCAAGAAGCGATGACACAGATTTTGTAAGTGATTCTGAAAATGATGATCCTGCTGATCTAACCTATTACTGTAGCACTGATGACAGCAATGACTCATCAGATGATCCGGAATTAATGATTAATATGAACAGATCTCAGCAAAGAAGTCATCGATGTCTTCAAAATCTTCGCAACCTTTGTACGAAATTACCCATGAGAGATTCAAAAAGGTTGTCATCTGGTGTTGCAGACAGTTCATCATCTGGTGTTGGTTGGAGATCTTTACCAGATGATGGAGGAAGTTCTTCATCTGGTAATGGTGGAAGTTTTTCATTTGGTTTCGGTGGGAGTTTATCATCTGATGGTGGAGGGAGTTCTTCATCCTGTATTAGTGATGGCATTTCTTCATCTGGTAATGGTGGAAGTTCTTCATTTGGTTTGGGTGGATCAGAAGGTTCCTTATGTGGCGATGTTGGAGGTGATGTTGATTCAATTGTTTTTCCGTTAGTTTGTGAGAACAAAGTGCAAAGTGTTCTTGTTAATCAGCCGATGTCAGTGCCTAATGATCCCAGTACTACAAGACCAGAAAAATATTTGAAGCCTAAAAGACGGTGCCCTTTTTGTGGATTTAGTTTTGTGGAGAAGCTGTCAAGACACATAAAGAAGGCCCATAAATCCATAAAGAGAGTGTCTGAAGCAATGAAGCTTCCCAAGAAGGAAATGAATGCTGTGTTTGATGTATTTAAGAAGGAAGGTATCCTACAAGTTAATAAAGTGCAAATGAAAACAGATTCACCAGTTTATCAACGGGAAAGGATCACTGCATCAGAAGACCAATTGGTAATTTGTTGGATCTGCAGTGGCTTCTATTCGAAGAAGTGCTTTAAAAAACACAAACAGAGATGTCAGGGTGACTCCCATTCAGAAGCTTGTTCAGTTCCACTGTCCTTGATGTTGAGTGAGTCTCGAATGAGCAGCACTTCAGATAGTTTCAGAAGAGATATCCTATGTAAATTCCGTGAAACTGAAATTGGTGATATTTCAAGAACAGACCCTGTCATAGTGACTGTTGGAAATAGGTTTTGGCAAAAAGGACAAAGTAAAAAAGACAAGACAACCGAGGTCCGCAAGTCAGTTATGTCAGACATGAGGCGATTATCCAGCCTGTACCTTATTTTTCAGGAACAGCACAAAGTTCACTCAACCATACCACTAGACAGCAATACTACTGCAGACATGTTTCACCGCAAGAACTTTGAAGTGCTTCGTGAAGCTATACAGGTGTACACAACTCATGTGGACTCTGCAGAACTGAAAAGTGGCCTGAAAGCAGCCCTCTACTACCCACGGCTGTTTCAAGCCGATCCACGTAACGTAAATAAAGTTTATCAGATCGTTTGTTGAAAATTATTTACTCCAATAATGAGTGATTAGCTCTAACTAAGATGGCGGCGTTTTTCCTCCGTCACTATGCCGCAAAACTTTGAATAAAAACATTAATTTTGGAAAGAATACTAATGTAAACAATGGTTTTATTATAAAAACTTCCATAAGTCTCTATTTCCTTGATGTTCATGATGTTATAAACACATTTTAATTGTTGAAAATGAAATAAAAAAGTATTTTAGGACTCACTGTGCGTAAATTAATAAAAACGCCGATCGAAAAAATGAGGATGCATTTTGCACGCAAATTAAATGAAAATAAGTTTTGTAGAAGTAATGACCACAGTTTTTGGTAAAAACATTCCCGTTTTCAATTTACTTAGGAGAATTGGCCTGAGGGCAGCTCTATTTTTAAAGTTATAAGCAACGAAGTTGGCGCATATTTCACGTCAACGTTCTGTTTACATAATAGTTTGTACACGGACATATACATACTACGCGTATACTGTACTACGGGATGTAAACAACACACACACCGCGCCGCGAAATTCAATAAGTTAATTTCAATGTAATACGTGGGCGCATTGCATGGGCTCAAACACACACACGCACAGACATCAACGTTACAACATGGAACAAGGAGGCGATAGAAATATTCGTATTCAGTTGTTTTTTTAGCTTTATTTTATTTCACATTATGGAATATCATGTCAGTATTAACAAAATTATGCCGTGTATGTGGGAGAAGGTTGGAAACTGCCAAACAAAAGCAAGCTGGTAAGAGTTACACTAAACCTGTAGACTGCTCCAAATACAGAAAATAAATAATATGCTGTGTTTTCGATAAGTACGTGGGAAGATGACACTGAAGTACACCCTGAATCAGTATGCTACAAATGTTCCCGATCTCTACGCTATGCCCAACATGGTGACAGATTAAATAGTACATCAAATATTAAACATGAATATGCAATTTGTACACCAAGGCTGAACTGGAAAGCACATCCCAGGACAGGTGAATGTGAAATATGTAGAGTGTTCCTGAAACAAGGCGAGGGGGTCACCAACCAAGCCGAAGTCGGCCAGGTCATTCGGCAGAAATTCAAGGCCACACGTCTAATTTGCCTTCGAACCTTTTTGGATTAGAAGAGGATAATAATTGTACTGTAAGCCCGTTGCTTGAAATATGTGGCAAATCTTCTGAAGAAGAAAGTATATTTATATGCCCAATTTGCCAGTGCATACTGAGCACCCCCACCATTCAAACACCATGCGAACATAACTTTTGTGCCATTTGCTTATCTGACTGGTTCAAGTTCAACTCCAAATCCGAGGTCCCATGTCCAGTGTGTAAGCAACTTCTACACTTCACCCATGTATCACCATGCCCTCGGATACTACGATTTCAGCTAAGCACCTTAATAACGGCTTGTTCAAAATGTGGTTCAATGGGAAAATTAAACAAAATGAACATGAATGTCCCATCAAACAAACTTCATGCCATTGTAAGATATGCATTGCACCCAATGTAACATCATCATCCTCTCCAACAAGAGAGTCAGAAATTACCAAGGCAGCAAAACTTCTTCAAAAAGTGGCTTCACAGCATGTAAGAGGGACCCCAATTCCACCACAAATTGAAGCTGCTACTGAGAGATGGACATGGCACAAACTGAAAATAAATGGCACTGCTAAATTGAAGACCCCTGGTAGGGTAAGTGCAAATTTTAAAATCACTTCCAAATTACGTACAGAAAGTTAAGCAAATTAAAATACATTGATGACGTAGTGTGAAAAATTAATCGCTGCTCAAATAATAGTACATGGTAGGGATCATGACGAAACTGGCTTGAAACTTGCTGTGAAGTGTTAATGTATCAACGATGGTTACATGTATTTTTTCTTTCTTTCAGACTCATGTATCATCAATTTCATGGCGACATACCGGAGAATGTTCCCAACACATTCTGTAACCCCCAAAATGCACCTGCTTGAAAATCATGCAGTGGAGCAGCTTCGGAGATTTGGTGTGGGGTTCGGCCTTTTGAACGAGCAGGGTGGTGAACTTGTGCATACCGAGTTCAATAGAACCGGTCGTGCTGTCCATGGCATGAGGAATGATTTGCAGCATCTTCTCACCATCATGAGGCGACATCATACAAGCACCGTGCCAGAAGTGCAGGCAGAGTTCATAACTGCGGTCAAAAGAAGAAAAGAAGAATAGATAAAGCAGTCTGTATGACTTTTGTACATACTATAAGCACAAAGGCTTTAACCCCCCCCTAAAAAAAATTAATAATAATAAATAAATAAATAAATAAATAAAAATACAAATTGGAGGAGCTGGAGACATACTAAATCACAGTAAATGTATGATTTACAGAGCAGCCATACTGGGAAAAAAATAAAACCATTAAAAATATAAACTTTTCTGCATAGAAATGGTCTGCATTGAAAAATACAAGATAACACATTGTTTGATATTGATTGAATGTGCCTCATTCATTCCTATAAATGTACAACTGGAGTATGTGTCACAATCATTCTCATAACATTCCCATAATTATATTTGCATTCCTGTAAATGTACTTAATATTGCTATTGTGATTTGAGGACATGATACAAGTTATAAATGTCTGGAATACACAACCCCTCCATAAATAACACTTCGGGAGAAAAACTTGTTATGGATTGTCAGAACTACATGTTAGTCAAGAGAGATGTTAGAATACATTGTGTAACCACAAACCTACCTAGTCTTACTCAACCTTATCAAAAGCTGGCTGGCATCATGACATTGACAGTATCACCAGGTAGAATTTGACAGCATCCGATGCATAGTGACAATGGCAGTAAACATATCTCAAGTATCTAGGAAAATAAATAAATATAAAAAAATTTAAAAAAATGTATGTCTTATAATGACAGACAAGGCACAACGCAAACATGTAATAACAAATAATTAGCATTTGAATTGTTGTATTTGTGTAGTTTTCTTATTAATTTAATTTTGTCCCAATATAGGCCTAATTGTTTTGACCATTTCGTTCTCCCCATATTCCTCCCCAGCAAACACTAACACTAGTAGTAGTCATGGTAGTAGTACATGTATGCACGTTACTGTCACTTAATTGATATGGCTTTTTACGCTGTTGCAGCGGCGTAGCCACGGGGGCACGTGACCCCACAAATTTCCAGCGCCCCCCCAGGTGCCCCCCACGAAAAATCCTCATAGTGCCCCAAAAAACAGAAAATATAAAGAAAAGGGAAACAAACCATACCCCCTAGGCCCCCCCACTGAAAAGCAATGCCCCCCCCCCTGTGCCCCCCCACTGAAAAAGTCCTGGCTACGCTTGCGCTGTTGGTATTTACATGATATTATTAATTAATAACAGTAATTGATGTAAGCCTAGAATCTAAATTGGGCTAACTATAGTTTTCCATGATCTGACTCAGTACATTACATGGGCAGCATGTGTATTTATATACATCCGCAGATACATGAACCTTATGTGTACTGTATGTGTATAATGTACAATGTACGTAGGCCTATGTACAGTATGTGCATACAAAACAGGCACGGTAGTCGCCCACGTTGTGTCAGCACGGAAAACAAATAATTACACACCAACTTTAATTGACTCAAGAAACTAAAAAAGAGCTGCCCTCACCTTATGACTACCATAGGGGTCACTTGATATCACAAGCTGTCCACTCTACCTAAGGATTTCGGCATACAAAGTTATATTTTTGTCCAAAAGGGTGATTAATAAAGCACTTGAGAGAACCCCTGTCGTCGCGTTCGAAAAAAGTCACGTGTGCAAATCTAGCGCTAAATAAATTATATTTGACACTTGACCTCTCAGCAAAAAGTAAACAAACGTTTTGAAACGTCATCCACCTCATTCAAAGTTCAAAATTTGCATTTTTCATTGAGCCAATAGAAACAAAGGTAAAATGCAGAAAGTATGCAAATTAGCCTTATTTAACGTTATGCGATAAATCACGTCGACGCGCAATATGGCTCTTTTGACAGACGCTTGAGGGCGCTCTCTTATTTCTTATTTGAAACGGCCGTGTACCTGATCAAAAAAGCTTGCAAGATTATCAAGGCCACCCATCTTGTAGATGGAAGAGATGAAGCAGCCGCTGAGATAGACAAATTTTCTGCTGTCCTTGGTCTTAATTATGAGTTTTTGTTTGGTGATGCTGTATATCAGATCCACAAGAACAGGCATACAAAGTTGAGAAAGCCTGGAGAGTTGCCATTTGAGTGTGACGTCAAGAAAATAAAGAAGTACACAATAGGAAAGGTGAATGAAATGATTTCTGATCCATATTTCATTTGGGATTCTCACAATTTTAACACCCTAAGGGATTTAACTGTTGCGAGACTGACTCTCTTCAATGCACGCAGGGGTGGAGAACCTTCACGTCTGAAACTAGCTGAATGGAAAGAGGCTGAAACCAACATGTGGATTGACAAACAGAGAATAGAACGTCTTGAAGATCCTCTAGAGAAATGCCTCCTTGACAACCTAAAAGTCACTTACCAGACAGGTAAGGGAAACAACCATCTGGTACCAGTCTTGTTTCCTTCTGACACCATTGAAGCACTAAAGAAATTGACGAATGACGAAGTCAGAAAATCAGCAGGAGTACGGAATGACAACACATACATTTTTGCGTGTGTTAATGGCTCAGTGACTCATGTCACAGGCTGGCAGGCACTAAGCAAGATATGCGATGATGCTGGAGTCAATTGTAAGTCTAGACTGACGGCGACTAAAAACAGACACAGAATACGCACACTATATATATGCTGCTTTGGAGTTGCCTGAATCCGACCGAGAACTGTTTTTTAAGCATATGGGGCATTCAAGCCTCACCAATGCCAATATCTACCAGGCACCCCCTGCAATTATGGAGGTCATCAAAGTTGGGAAGCAGTTACAGCTTATTGATGCTGGTAAATATAAGTGATCATTTATGTTTGTAAATATCTTTGCATGTTGTCCATTTAATATTTCTACATATATCTTTGATATAGGTGCACTCATTTTACTAGTGTAATTCTATATTCTTTGAAATCCCCATACAATATTTTTCTGTGAACAAAAAAACTACTTAAAAACATGCTATGCTAATTGCATATCAAATTGATTGTTGTATCACAATATTTTTTCATTATTTCAGATGAAAACTGAGTTTTTGTGAAATATGTTAGATGAATTTTAGAAAAGTTTTAATTGCTTTTGTTTTCATATTTTATTTTATATCAAGCAGATGTGTTTGCTGAAGAATGAAAAGTTTATCATCCTGTCAGTGATAAAAAATATTTAAAAAACACCTATGCTTTTTACATATTTTACATATTTATAGGCCAAGATGTTCCTGCGTCAAACAGTGTGCCTTGTGTTGCAGATGGGGCTATAACTCCGGAGTCGGCATCTGCTGTAGTTATCAGTGAGTATTATTTTGAACTGTTTGGACCAAAGTTCACTTAAACAGTCTACCTGACGACAATGATTCAGTATTGTCAAGAAAGTTGTATAACAACCTGCATTTTACTGGTTTATTTTTCATAAATCAAGAAGATTCTGTATCCAATAAATTGCCCTGTGTTATAGATAATCTAGCCCCAGAGTCAGCACCTGATGTTGGTGATGATTGTTTTGTTAAAGTCCACACAAAGTGCCTTGATTTTTTTTTACTCAAAATTGTTCAGTATGTATTTAGTTATTTATATGCTATTCCAAAAAACATTAAAACAAATCAGAAATTCATGATTTTTAAAATAGGGTTGAAAATATTTACCATTTTGTATGGTATTTAAATATTATAAAAATATTGTCACTACTTTATTTAGATCAAGATGTTCCTGTGTCAAACAATGTGCCTTGTGTTGCAGATGGGGGTATAACTCCAGAGTCGGCATCTGCTGTAGTTATTAGTGAGTATTATTTTGAACCATTTATTAGACCTGTGAAATTAAGTTCACTTAAACAGTCTTCCTGACGACAATGAATCGACATTACATAATAGTGAATGAGCTTCAAGAAAGTTGTTATAACCTGTATTTTACTTTTTACTGAATGGACCAAGAAGATACTTTGTCCAACAAAATACCCTGTGTGATGATCTACATGTAGTCCCAGAGCCAGCACCTGCTGGAGTGTCGTGGCCGAGTGGTCTAGCGCACCGAACTCAAGTTCTGGTGTTGCCAGCAGCAGAGTGTGAGTTCGAGCCCCGGTCGTGACACTTGTGTCCTTGAGCAAGGTACTTAACCATAATTGCTTCGTCCTTCGGATGGGACGTAAAGCCGCAGGTCCCGTGTGTTGTGTAATGCACGTAAAAAAGAATGCGCCTTGAGCACCACTTAGTTGGTGGATACGTGCGCTATATAAGTCCACACATTATTATTATTATTATTAGTGATGATTGTTTTGTTAAATATTATAAAACTAATGTCAACTGATAGATGCCCTCACCCTGACGACAATGAATCGACTTCCATTATTCACAATGTATAACAAGCAAAAGTGACAGTGGCAAATTAGTTGTAAAAATCTGCATTAATGATGTACTGATTTACCTTGTGTAGACCAAGGAGATGCTCTGTCCAACTTTCCCTGTGTTGCAGATGATCCAGTCCCAGAAACACAACCTGCTCTGGATGGTTAGTATGTGGGTGATCATTTCAATATTCCAAGTAAAACCAAAATCAAACATTTTCTTTGAACGTGTGAGGTTGTGTTATAAATCTAGTTAATTAATTTGGCAAATTGTGTTTTTTAGTATCAGTACTTTATACACAGTTACCCGCTAACAAGTGATCATCGAAAATACTTTTCATCAAAAATATTTTTTTAATATACGTTTCTTTGAAAGCCTCTTCGATTTTCATTTTAGGCATAATTTGTGCACTATACAAAATTATTGATTCTAAAATCAGTTCTTAATTTGATAGTTAAAGTCTTATTAACATTATTTATACATCTGCTATTAAACTGTAGTTGTGACCAAGCTGCATGAGAATTTATGCTATTAATTTAAGGTATTGCTCCTGTGCATTTTGATTTCAATCATTTTTTCTTTTTTTCAGATACATGTATGGCTGCTGTACACAAGAAAGGTAATGTATATAAGTGAATTAAGATTATTAGTGCCACAATGCACAGGAAATGTTAAGTGCAGATTTGTATTCCAGTAAGTTATCTCCCCTAAAATTTGAACCAGCAATTTCTTTTCATTTTACATATAGATGATAGCACGTTACCAAAGGAAATAGGAGAAAATGTTAAATCTCCAAGACCTGTGACTGGGACTATGTCAAACACTGTTTCTGCGGCCAATATGGGCACAAGCTGCTTGCACTCGATAGTGTCTCAATGGGTTAAAGATTAGGTACAGCATCAGTAATGTTGGTGAAACTTCTACTGTTGGCGTGCTTGTGAATCAAAATATGTACTAAACTAGCATGCTAAGAAATTTCCCAAAAACAAATGGTGAAGATGTATTTGGGATTTTTCCTGTTCATGTTTCGTGGTCGTTATGGAAAATTATCGACTTCTCTTTAAAATGACAGCATTTTAAAGACAATTATTTCTAGGGGAGATTATTTATATCATCAGCTTCATGCAAGGTAAATTTTACATGAAATTTAACCCCCAAAATCAGGATTACTTGATGCTGTACTAAGTTATTTAAGGCAGTCTAGGAAAAAGGTAGAATTAATTAACACAGTTGTATAATATTATGTTCTACTGATGAGAGATTTAGTCATTACTGGTATCATAAATTTATAAATGTCTTGATTTGTTAAAGTAACCCTATTTCTCACCTTATTATCTACATTGCAGGAAGAAAGAAATATATTTCATGGCCAAAAGAAGATGAAAAAAAAGTAGTTGAATACTTTACATCAATAATTAAAGGAAATTCAACGCAGACCATACCAAGTAAGCATGAGTTCTGAATTTAAACATGATGAAATGTTTGCTTATAATGTATCAATTCAAGGGTTGGACATACCCTTTAAATATAGTGTAAACATTTCATAGAATTACTGCTTCATCCGAATAAATGAATGTATGTTAAGGAAAACTGAGCGAGTATTTAAACTGAGATTTAAAGAAATTTACATTCAGGCTTGATAGCCACGATCTGCTGAAATGGCCATTTCACTGACGAGAGGTCCATTTGATATGCCTTGTCTTCCTGAAAAGGATATCATAATCTGTGGATGTTTTGTGCAATTAATATTTTTCATTTAAGCAAGGGTTTAGAAGATGAAATACCACAAAATAATGTTGGTTATTGATACTGACATATTTTACCACAGGTCATTAATGTCAGAACCAGAGTGTATCTGGAAGATATCAGACTTGTCCTCAAATGCACACTTAAATAATAGATTGAAAGTTTTCATGTACATCTGTGTATCTATAGTCGTTGTTATCTCTTGCATCTTTAACACACAGGGAAACACCAAGTAGAAGCTTTCTTGGAGAAAAACAAGATGAAGCGTGACTGGTCCACTATCAGGACAAAGGTCATGAACGAGCGCGCTAAGTGGCAAAAAATAATGGACAAAAGGATGCACAATATGAAAGATAAATCTGTGGAGCAGTTAAAATAACATACAGGCCTGATGATGCTTATGGGAGGCAACATAAGCCATTGACTCTATATGCCCCTTGTCATTGCCTTGGTGCCCTTTGAAATGTTCCCATATTTACATTTTCCTCATACTATACCTCATACCTCATACCATATTTAGATTTTCCTTTTACCATGGGAAAATTGCCTTGCCCTTAAAAGTATCAGACCTGAAAATGACATTTACTTATTATGACATTTAGCTTGCATTTTGTTGCAACCTTGCAGAAATAAGTGCAAGCATGTGACCCGCTCTGTGAAAATGAGTCACAAGTCACAAACTTGAAAAATTGAAATTTCTGTGTGGCTTTAATATTTTATTGATTGAAATTGACGTCAATTTCAATCAATAACATATTAAAATCAATGATTTTTTTGTGTGAGTAGGTTGTTTCATTTCTGTCATTTGTTTTCCTTTCGAATGCCTTTTTCCTAAGAATCCAATTGTGCTAATTATGCAAAGTATTGATTACTAAAAATGGCATATCTCCATAATGCAATTTTTCAAATTTGCAACTTGTGACTCATTTTCACAGAGCGGGTCACATACAAGCTTGCGGCAAGCTCATTAAGATTGCTGCAAGCTTGCGGCAACAGCAAGCTCATTTTTCTGTATTCATCTTTAACTTTGCGAGCCACCGATTTAAAATATTTACGCGGTTGCACGAAGGTGCTCACGCGGTAGGCGTTTTATGTTGGGGTGTAAATAACTGTGTTTGGGGGCACAAATCTTTTTCTAATGGTCTGAACAGATGAATCTAAGTTCACTGGACACACACACCAAAGATTTTAACATTCTGGCAATTGACACATTGGTTCACCACTGATTTGCCAAAAATAGTACATGTCGAAATCCGCGCCCCCAGCCCTATGGCAACTGCCATCCCCAAACCACTCAGCAGGTATCTATTTACTGTTTGATTACTGCACACAGCTGTTTACAACACTACAAGGGTCAACCACAACTATTATACCCCCCCCCCCACATGACACAATAGCCTGATGTTATGTAGTCCAGCATTATTTGCATATGCTTGATGTCATGTGCTGTGCCACTAACAGCACTATTTGGCCCAGTACCTTATTCTTTGTTTTTCTATAGGGGATAATTTTACTTTGCCCATACCAACTACCATCATCAGCCCCCCCCCCCCCCTCCCCCCCCCCAAACCACCACACCCACATCCAATACAATCCATACACCAAACAGCCATAGACGGACAGGTTTTCTTTTGAAGTACATGTATATGTACAGCATTGCAACCATGTAAACATTGAAATTGGTATTGCACTGCAATACAAGCACTGACACATGAAACAGCCACAGGGTAAAAAATAAACAGAAACCAGGTCACCTATAATGACCCTGAGGGTATTTCTGGGTAAGGATTGTAAACAAACAGCTGTGGTTTCCATTCAAGATGACAGACAGCTTGTTGATACAGAGGCGGCAAGTTTGCTACAAAGGATTAGCTTTTGTGCACAATTCAATGGTGCTTGTGAGACCCACATTTGTAACAATTGGCCTACCCAGTGAATGACCTCTAGGGCAAAATCGGTTCAGCCACTCTTTTAAGGACTGTTCAGGGTTGGATGAAAAATAATTTCAGCGAAATTTAATAAAAAATGTTGTTGTAATTAAAAAAAATATTAATTATTGCCTACGGCGCGAGTACCTTCGCTTCCCCCAGGGTTTTAAAGAAGTTATTCGGTCAGTTGCTATTTTCTACAAAACTTTAAATACTCTCTGAAATGGATAACCAGCTGGTGATCTATTTCAAAAATAGAATATATGTAAACACTGACAAACACACTTGACTCTATATTTTGGGTATGATGGAATTATAAGCTGTTTTCACATTTATCTGCATATCAGTTTCACTGAACCTTTGAATCCTGATTAATGTTAAATCTATTGCAAATTAATTGATTCTCATGATTGTTAAAGATCTGTAGAAGATGTTAATTGTTAAATAATGACATAAAACACAATAAAGGGGGCCACTTTGATTCCGTCACGTTAGCAGTTTTTCCAATGGTTGTTATTTATTTTTAAATACCTGAAACCGACCAACAAGTGTTTCAACATGTGAATGGACATGCAAGCTTATACTAGAACTTATTTATTAAATTTTTTTACCCTAAAATTTCCATAAAAATTGGACGGAAAAAGTTACCTCACTTTTCCGTCCATTTGTTGATGGAAATTTTAGCGTAATTAAAAAAAAATAGTAATAACTCAAATTATCTTTAGGATAAGCATGCATGTCTATTCAAATGTTGAAATTCTTTTTTGGTGGTTTCAGATATTTAAAAAAAAATTACAACCATTAGAAAAACTGACGGTAGGAAAGTGGCCCCCTTTATTGTGTTTTATGTCATATACATGCTTAAAAATTTAGGATATCCAGTCATGTAAAAAACTTATTATGTAAGGTCATTATGTAAATAATGACCTTACATATGAGCATAGCTTTTCACAGTCAGTGCCCTATATACATGTTTAAACATTTAGGATAATATATCCAGTTATGTTAAAAAAAAAAATTGACTCAAGACAATCACTTGACTTGAGTGTAACTCAGTCACAATATTTATTGACTCGGCTCGACTCATTACCAACAAATATTGAGTCACTGCAAGCAAATGACTCAACTCAACATGACTCGACTCGAGTCTCTGAAAAAAGGCTTGACTCGTCGACTTGATATTTCAAAGATTTTACAACCTATTGTTTCAGTTTACGGTAACACCATGTGTTTATCTCAACTATCGTGAAGCTGAGGTACAGGTTCTGAAAATAATAACCTGTGAAGTCCCTATGGTTTCCTGAACCATATTAACCCGTGAAGTCCCTTGGTTCTCCCTGAACCATATTAACCCGTAAAGTCCCCTTGGTTTTCCCTGAACCATATTAACCTGTGAAGTCCCCATGGTTTTTCCTGAACCATATTAACCCGTGAAGTCCCCTTGGTTCTCCCTGAACCATATTAACCCGTGAAGTCCCCTTGGTTCTCCCTGAACCATATTAACCAGTGAAGTCCCCTTGGTTCTCCCTGAACCATATTAACCAGTGAAGTCCCCTTGGTTCTCCCTGAACCATATTAACTAGTGAAGTCCCCTTGGTTCTCCCTGAACCATATTTTTCACTTAGCGACAGTAGAAAAAAGTGTTGCCCGACATTGGTTCTCCTTGAACCTTTCTCATTAGCAAGGTTGCGATACGAGTTGTGTGATAAGGATAAGGTTCTTTTCAGAACCTATATCTCAGCTTTATGCGATAGTTGAGATAAACACATGGTATTACCGCAAACTGAAACGATATCGATATTCCACCATGCAAAGCCTCAAATCTTATATTTTACAACCTACCCAAAATAAATGTTCAGTTTCATGCATTACCTGATATAGAATGCAAAATTCAAGCAAAAGTAAAAATGCCTCCCATTGCAAAGAACAACGCCTGTCTTTGTCCTCTATATTGTAACAGTTTTGAAAATGTTTGTTTTCTTTAAAATAGTCCAGTTCAAACCAAATAATTCAGGGATATTTGATTTATTATCAGTAAAATTAATGAAAAACGTGTCAATTACCCAAGATGTAGCCTTAAATAGGAATGTTTCCACGCAAAGAAATATCATTTAGTGCAATTGTGTTCAGTGGAGCAAGTAACTTTTTGTCTTTATTTTTGTGGCTTCTTTTTAAGCTTTAGAAGACATTTAAATAAATAAAAATTTGATGATGTAATTTCTATGTTGTGTATATAAATGCAATGTGTTTTTCTCCATTCAGTGATCTAGACTTGGACAGAGACTTGGACATTTGATTTATTTCACCATTTTCCATGAATTTCAGTATACATACTGTAGGCAGCTTGTTGTTTTAAAGTGCATGTATTATTTCCAGAATTATGTAAAGCTCAGTTACTTCATGAAAAACAACAATGGTACGATGAGAAGATTCCTTTAATTATCTTTCTACATTGGAATCCTACATTACTGAATATATTGTACTTCCCAAATGTGTGTTGGACTATTTTAAAAACTACAGACAGTAAATGATTGAACTTTAGTGATCTTAACTTTCATTCAAACCCAATCCTGGTGTGTTTGTCATGAACACTGATCTCTGGTTTTCTCAATGTATTTATTTATTTATTTATTTCATTTTATTTTCTGTGTTTGTTGTGGTTGTTGGAGCCGGAGGGGCTTTCATCTTTAAATAAGTAATTCTGTCAAACATGTTGCTAATTTCTGAAAATGACATATTGAAAAGGACATTGAGATATATTTTAATGAATATCAAATTCTGTCATTCAAAATGCCTGTCCATGGATCAACTTCAAATACTCTCTCAAATGGATCGCCAACAATAGAATATGTGTAAACACTGACAAACGCACTTGATTATATATTTCGGGTATGATGGAATAAGATCTGTTTGGGATGCTAGTTGTTAAATAATAACCTTACACATGAGCATAGCTTTTCACAGTCAACGCCCTATATACATCATTAAAAATTGAGGATAATATATCCAGTTATGTAAAAAAAATTTTTTTTTTTAAACAGATTAAATGTTGAATCTTTGCATCTTCAGCAATTATCAGTGCTGTAATGATTCAAGACAATCACTCGACTTGAATGAGTGTAACTCGAGTCCCAATTTGTATTGATTCATTACTAGCAAATGACTCAACTTAACTTGAGTCACTGCAAGCAAATGATTTGACTATTCAAGTCTCTGACAAAAAGACTTGGCTCGACTTGATATTTCAAAGATTTTACAAACTACCCAAAATAAATGTTCAGTTTCATGCATTACCTGATATAGAATTCAGAGTAAAAGTAAAAATGCCTCCCAATGTTCAAAGAACGCCTGTCTTTGCCCTCTATAATGCACATACTTAAAAATTCTCAATCCTAACAGTTTTGAAAATGATTGTGTTTTCTTTAAAATAGTCAAATTCAAACCAAATAATTCAGGAATATTTAGTTTTGTTATCAAGGTAATACCAGTAAAATATATCAGGCATGAGAATTTCCCGCCGTTCCGCGGTTTCCCGCTTTTTGGAGGCCAAAATATGTCCTCTCCGAGTTCAATGTGAATCCGGTTTAAAATTTGGGGGGTAGAGGTGGTCTAGGGTGATTTTTTTTTAAAGGGAAATTGTGGAAATATCATTGCTGAAATGCCCCGAGATCGGCACTTTTAAAGTCGGCTTCGTAGCTCTGTTTTTAGACGCTCCCAGCTGTTTTATAAACCCGTTTGTCCGATCCTATTTACACGACGTACGCAGAGCGATGAAGTGCTGTTACAGAGATGAAGTTTACTAAACGAATCAACGATCGCGTTAGGTATCAAGTATTCCATAACGTCATAAAAATTGTCCAATCAACGATCCCCTATAATGAGCGTTAGAAATGCTGTTGTTGATTGAGCGGCCATCGTGTTAACGCTGTGGCCTTTGTGTACGTGAAAGAAAAAAAAGTTATAGTAAAATTATCGTGAAATATCGGAGGCATCCGACTTCAAAATGCCTAGAATTTTGATAGAAATGAAGAACAATTCGTAATGGGAGTCGGATAAAGGTGTCAAAGAAAATGGAAGTGGTCTTGGTTAGAGGAAGATGTGGAAATTAAACCCTGCCTGGTAAAGTGGTATTGCCGATAAAGTAAAGTGCAACTCGGCGAGTTCGCCAGAAAGGTAGATATAGGCCTACCAGGGAAGTCGATGCACGCTTTGCAATAAACTGATCAACATGGAAATCGCGGGAAAAGTGCAAATTTTCAAATGTTCTCAAGAAATAACCCAAGAACTTAAAATATGTATCAATTGGTAACTTGTTATTATAGAGTGATACATTTAGATTCTCAAGTGTCAATTGTGTTTATTTCTGCTGTTTAATAGGGCCTATGGACATTCAGATCTAAAAATTACATTGAAAATTGCTTGAAAATGCTATTTTCAGTACCTAAATTGTCAAAATTTTTCTAAAGGGGTGCTGACCCTTCACTTCAGGCCAGGGGCCCCGGCCCCTGAAACCCCCGGCGCCTCGCCTTCGGTTTCGGGCCTACGGCTTGATTGGGTCATTAATAGTGAATCGCTATTTTCCAGTTTTTTCTAACGCAACCCATTCTCATGCCTGATATATGAAAAATGGGTCAATTATCTAAGGTGTAGCCTGTTAATGAACTATTCTAGAAGGGAATGTTTCCACGCAAAGAAATATCATTTAGTGCAATTGTGTTCAGCGGAGCAAGTAACTTGTTAGGTGTTCGAGCGCACAGCGCGAACACCTATTGTTTTTGTACTGTTTTTTTTTTTTTTTACTTCTCCTTCTCAGTGGCGACCTGTCCGGTAACAAAGGCATCCTTGCTAAGCATATACAGCCTTCAAACTTAACACATAAACAGAACATATCAAGCAGACGAAACCGTTTTCTGTGACGTCATGATTACGTCATCAGGTGTCGAATTACGCTAAATCAAAGTTTAATATTTCGAAAAATCATATCTCATGAACCACAAAATATATTTTCACAATCTTTGCATCATCTGAAAGATCTTGAATTATGTAATTTTTCGTTTTTAGACGTGACCTAATCTAACCTTTCCTTCCGGTGAAAACCGGAAGTTGAAATTTCAAAATTTCAAAAATCATATCTCATGAACCATAGAAGATATTTTCACAATCTTTTTATCATCTTAAAGATCATGAACTATGTCACATTTCGTTTTCAGACGTGACCCCAATGACCTTTCCTTCCGGTCGAAACCGGAAGGTTAAGTCAACAATATGCTGAATTACTATTCCCTGTATGTACGAATAGACATATCGCGTGCACAGAATACGTACACACAGCAATATACGGAGTTTAATATTGGCCTACAACGTAAAGGCCTTGTCACACAGGGGCAATTTTCGGGCAATTTTCAGGCAATAAAAGTTGCTGGCAATGAGATTGCTCGGAGATTGCCCTAATGGCATTTCATGCAATCCAGTGGCAGTGAGTAGACTAGCTGGCTTTCTACTTTGAGGCAATCTGTCGAGGCAATCTCCAATCATACATTGCGTATCAGTGATCACGTGACATTTTATCACAAGCAAAACATTTTCAGCGGCGGCTATTTAATTCTCTGTTTACATGAAAAATACTGAGGAATTTTGCCGTTCTTTTTAACTCCAAAGCAAAATACAAGAAAATTAAATGGGTTACTGAGAAAGAGGAAAATATAATTGCATTATTAAGAGGTAAGTAGACATTATTTAGAGGTTTATTGGCCTAGAATGTGCGTTTGTAAAGTAGGCCTATCGTAAACATAATTATTGCATGCACAATCCAATGGAGGTTCGTGACGGACGAAACTGTTGTACTGCATCTATTTCATGATTTCGTAAAACTATACTGAGTCTACTCTTTCGCTGTTTTTGCAGTGTACCTACATGATTTTAAGTTTGCATTTTAACTAAGGATAATGACTGAGCATGGATAGATTATTGTCCAGAAAAGTTTAAAAACTGCCATGCAGTCAAAGTCAAAAAGAGCATCGTAACTCGCCTATATAATGTACAGTACATATACATGTGTATGCAAATCCATGTAAATATACATGTTCGTGTGTTGTTGTCTCTTCTGCAATTCTGCATGTTCTTCGTGTCAGCGAAATATATCCCTTTACTCAACCTAAAGAGATGCTTTACTTGATTAGTCTGCTAGTTGTAGCCACAAAATTGTCATAGGGGCACCTGTTTTTCTGAGCTAGGTTACATTTGTTGTTTGTTATTATTAAGCATAACAAGTCTGTCCCTCTGCTTTAAAGAAAGGTCAGGTCTTATAACATAAAAAAGATGAAGAGCCTGCATAAAAAAAGAAAACTAATAAATGAAGAAAAGCTGCAGAGGGATGAGTTAATATGAGTTTTAATTGGAAAATAAACATGCAGGTGTGTTGGTGGACAAACATGTGTACACCAATTATAGAGGGCATTCTCTTCACTGGAGTAATACATGTTGGCCTTTCCCCATTCAGAATAAATTTTTTTCAGAATCATTTGAACATTTATTTATATTTTGTATTTTAGCTCTCCAGTATGCCGAGTAATTGAATTAGATGCAATGGCTGGCATCAGTGAGAATAAGTTCAACAGCCTAGAAAAGCATCTAAAACACAAGCCCAAGGTAACCAATAAATCTGTGGTACAATTATTGTAAATGTGTGTGTGTGTGTGTGTGTGGATGATTGCATTCCTCTTGACTGCCCTATGATCCACATGACCCCACCCAACCTACATTGAAGATTGTGATTTTTATTTTCAAAAAGCAATTCTTTTAAACTTTATCCACAATGTTGTATTCTTTCCCAGTGAAAACAGGTCAACTCGTATGCGTGCCAACTCGTAACTATTACCAACTCATACTCATTTTGGTCAACTCGACCCGTACAAATATTTATTACTGAATATTTACTGGCATGTGGTGGGTTGACATCCGGTTAATTTAGCTACACTATAGTATCTATAGTTCCTCATAATACTAGTAGTGCTTAGTGTTCTGTGGTGTGATGGATGCATTGCAGTTTACTTGATACTAGCACTTAATTTTCTCACTAAAGTAGTCCAGAAACAAATATCAAAGCACATTTATTGGAGATAATGAAACAGTCACATCATGGAGGAGGAAGACGTCACATGTAACTTTCTATTCCATTGTAAAACCTAACTTAAAGGCATTGTTCTGAAGGGATCATTTTTCTAAAGTTGCATAAGTTTTCTGAAGTTACATCAATCCATCATCCTGATAATAACATATGAGTGCATTCTAAGTTATGTGTGTTTTGTTAGCATGACCCATTATTCTTCGTCCCTCTTTGGAAAACATTTAATATTGTTTTTACATGATTAGTTTATATTTCAGATCATCGGTATCCATTTGTGCTACTGCTACAAGGTGTGTCAGAGTCTGTGTAACTTTGTGATCCAATGGCCAGCATTTGAAGTTTATCCATTCATCAAAGGAGTTAATGTATGATTCAAATTATTTTATATGGACTTATCCTATCTGTGTGTCTTTACCTCAAGAGAATTGATTTTTAGGACCTCAAGACATATCTACATTGTAGGTCTTTCTAGGAATTTCTTTTAACATGTTAGAACAAAATTAGTACTGAGGAATTCTTATTATATTTTTTGACTGGACCCAAACATCCTCACAAAATGTAGTTATTAAGCAATATCTGTTAGTGATCTAGTAAAATGTATATTGCCGACAGTGAATCCCTGGCAGTTGGGCCATATAAACATAGTAAACATAACCCCAATCTTCATTGCATGGGTGTGTCAGCCTTGGAATACCTTTTGCCAGATCACCCAATTAAAGCACTAGTATAAGGGGCCCTTATACTTGTATTGCTGTTTGCACCTCCCTTCCCCAGTTCTTGGATTCTATAGTGCTGCAATGATAGACCAAAGAATTTTAGAAAACAAATGTGTTGGTTCATCACCAGTGGCAGTACATGCCATCACTAAGAACTTGGGGGAGGGGAAGGCATTTTATTCCAAAATTACCGATTCCAATGACAACCCTGAATGTCACCATTCTGAACTCACTAAATCGTACATACAGAGTGTACATTTATTTTAAATGCAGATTGTTTCTGTTTTCTTGTCAACAAAGGATCATGGTTGGGTTCATTTACACTGAAGTCATTGTAAGACCATGTACACTCATTTCTAGATTGTTACAAGTAGGTTAAACAGGCCCACAAAGTGGTTTCAATTGATTGTGGGGGAGGGAAGTGTGTAACCACAAAAGTCAAGTCATGAAACCCAAGAGACAGTTAAAATAAATATGTATATCATTGTTTTATTAGTAATTTACAAGCACCCATACAACTCTTTGATTATTTCAGTGTCTAACAATTATGTACAAAATGGCATCTGATCTTTATGTTGTAAATCTAGTATGGACAGACATTTTGCCAATCATGTGTACAACCTTGAAAATGTAAAATCAATGTAGAATTTGTTTTCAAATTTTATAAATTATTTTTGTAATTATTTGCAGATTAGGTGAAAACAAAGACAATTTATAAGCATGTCACAATAAGGAGATGTTGATTACAGTGTCACTATCATTGTCAATTTATCATTACACTTTTTTATAAACTTGACCTGAAAGTGAAGTATATTATAAATAAAGATCACTCTCAGTATAAAAACATGCAGTCCATCAATTAAATAAATTTTTATACAAGACTTA
This sequence comes from Zoroaster sp. YZ-2022, assembly GCA_029582265.1. NCBI lineage: Eukaryota > Metazoa > Echinodermata > Asteroidea > Forcipulatida > Zoroasteridae > Zoroaster > Zoroaster sp. YZ-2022. The sequence goes on along the minus strand of CM055816.1, from coordinate 100,036,238 downwards.
ATACCAATGTTGGCTTCATTTAAATCTAGAATTGAAAGGTTTTTCCATAAAAAAATCAAAAGGGCAAGCAATTATCAAATTTGATCTAGTGGATATAATTACATTTAATTTTGTTTGAATTGGGAATTATTTAATGTTGTGGGGGGCAGGGGAAGATGGAAAGCACGGATGCAAGCTTTCTTCCAACTTTATCATGTAGTAGTTATAAGCTTGTTTTCTAATGAAAGGCTAATTAGCTGATATCCATACAAGCAACCCCCAGCCAATTTTAATCCAGTTACTATACATGTAGTCCCTTCTACGCTAAATAAACTTTGTGACTTTATGCCATAATAATGCTGAATAGGTTGATCTGGCTGCCTACAACCCTGGCAAACTATTTTCATATGAGGTGATTTTTAATGTTGATTTATCATCGAGCATGGTTTTTGAAAAGTATGTGTTGGTTAGTGTCAATATTTAAAATAAAAAACAGTGTTCCAAGTCACACTTGTTAATTTCTAATTGATTGCTTAAATCTCACAACTTTTCCAAGTTCAACAGCCAATATCTCAAGAACTAAATGACATATTAGAAAACAAAAAACACAATTGAATTCCTTACATTAATAGCTTGTAATTCTTGTGAAATGACTTATCATAAATGCTTTGCCAATGGTCCAATTAGTTACACGAAGTAACGATTTTACAAATTTAAAAGGTCATATCTCATAGCTTTAATTTGATGTATAAGTTGACAATTTTTTTATAATCATGAGGTCATATATGACCTTCAAACCACCTAATCTGACCTTTACTTCCTGTCCAAACAGTAAGTTCAAATTCAACACATTCTAACGTAAATTGATATGTCTTTTGAATATGAAATTGATAGTTATTATAAAGATGACAAACCCTTGTACAATATAATATTTACATCATCGTTGAAAATTTGATTGAACTGAAGTGGACTTCGAACACCGTGTGTTTGTTCTAACAAACACTCTATAAGCTCTAGTTGTCTTTATTTTTGTGGCTTTCTTTGTTAAGCTTTAGAAGATATTTTTTTAAATTTCTATAAATGTTTTGTACATAAATGCAAAATTCAGTGATCTAGACTTGGACAGAGACTTGGACATTTGATTTATTTTACCATTTTCCATGAATTTTAATTTACATACTGTAGGCAGCTTGCTTGTTTTAAAGTGCATGTATTATTTCCAGAATTATGTAAAGCTCAGTTACTTCACAGCGAAAACAACAATGGTACGATGAGAGAAGATTCCTTTAATCATCTTTTCTGTACATTGAATCCTACATTACTGAAATATATTGTACTTCCCAGAATGTGTATTTGACTATCTTAAAAGCTACATGCAGTGAAATGATTATTGCATTAAATTACTACATTGTTGCTGAATCTGTTTCTATCCTTGTTTGTTATGTGTTCCCCCCTGTTGCAAAAAATGTGCCTTGGGTGATGTCTCTTTGTGTTACACTAGGGCTATCTTCTGGGGAATAGATGCAAAAATATTGTCTCAATGTGGATATTTGTTAAACATGTGGCAAGAGATTACATTTGTGGGATTTCATTTTGATATATAATGTGCTACGAAAATTATCAATAAACAAAAGGAAATAAAGTAAATTCACCTTTTTAATCAGAATATTTTCTTTAGTTCAATAAAATGCATGGCCATAATTTATACTCAAAATAATAGAGTGACAAATAAAGCCCTGTAACCCTCAGACCCCGCGCCCCCATGTACCACCCATCACTGGAGATATTAACGAAACAAAATGTATATAACTTTTTGGTAA
>CM055816.1:99918716-100033939 GCA_029582265.1 Zoroaster sp. YZ-2022 | reverse complement strand
ACACAACCACTGCAGACAACTGCACACAAACTCCTCCACAAAGAGGACTGATTTCCGGCACACATGATTGAATTTTTTTTAATTTTTTTTTTATGACGTCATGTCAGTTTTGAATGACGGTATCACTAAAAGTAAGTAAAATTATGCCATTATTCATGTGATGCACAATGTCCCTGACGCTATACCGGGCCTACTAATAATAACACGTTCATTTTTAATTGCAAACTTTCACATTTCATTTCAAAGTGAAAACTATTGCATGAATTCGTTATTTATGGAAAAAATTGCAAGAAATTGTATTTATAGCAAACTATTACCGTTTTTATACATTTGTCAATGAATTTAAAGGTGGAGGTGTGCAGTTTGTGTGGTGGAGGGAGTAGTGCGCAAGCGCAGCATGCATATTGATGATTTCGGGCAAGTTGAGACAGTCGCCGGGGGATGGTAGAGTATAAAAGACGGAAATTTTAATCCAAACTCTCATATTTTTGCCAATATTCTCATCATTGAGCCTTAACACGAACGGTGAGCCTGTATCGATCCCGATGCCCACACCTGTGGTTCCCGCACCTGGCGAGATGGCGTTGCCGTCGACTCCGGCCCCGGCACCACCGACCGATGGGGCACGCATCGAGAAAGTCGTTTGTATGGGCTGTCCGTCGTCCAAGTGATGCGTTCAGACAGTGCTATGAATAACTGAGTGAGCCCGAACCAATGGTAAATTGTTTGATGATGATGATGATGATGATGATGATGATGATGATGATGATGATGATGATGATGATGATGATGATGATGATGATGATGATGATGATGATGATGATGATGATGATGATGATGATGATGATGATGATGATGATGATGATGATGATGATGATGATGATGATGATGATGATGATGATGATGATGATGATGATGATGATGATGATGATGATGATGATGATGATGATGATGATGATGATGATGATGATGATGATGATGATGATGATGATGATGATGATGATGATGATGATGATGATGATGATGATGATGATGATGATGATGATGATGATGATGATGATGATGATGATGATGATGATGATGATGATGATGATGATGATGATGATGATGATGATGATGATGATGATGATGATGATGATGATGATGATGATGATGATGATGATGATGATGATGATGATGATGATGATGATGATGATGATGATGATGATGATGATGATGATGATGATGATGATGATGATGATGATGATGATGATGATGATGATGATGATGATGATGATGATGATGATGATGATGATGATGATGATGATGATGATGATGATGATGATGATGATGATGATGATGATGATGATGATGATGATGATGATGATGATGATGATGATGATGATGATGATGATGATGATGATGATGATGATGATGATGATGATGATGATGATGATGATGATGATGATGATGATGATGATGATGATGATGATGATGATGATGATGATGATGATGATGATGATGATGATGATGATGATGATGATGATGATGATGATGATGATGATGATGATGATGATGATGATGATGATGATGATGATGATGATGATGATGATGATGATGATGATGATGATGATGATGATGATGATGATGATGATGATGATGATGATGATGATGATGATGATGATTTGTTTTTTATTTATACAAATGGGTTACTTGGGAGACAATTTGGAGTTTTAAAAAGGCCATTATGGAGACATTTCACTTCGGGAGACATTTGCAAGTCTCCCTAATGAAATGAGCGCTTATATCTGGAAAACCAAACGAACATTTCATATTCTCCTTGGTCTAGCTCATAAACAATTTCCCGCCAAGAATAATGGAAGGATTCACCTTTGGTTAGGGGTGTCTGTTTAATTGATTTATGATGGAGAATTTTCATGGGTGTATAAGTGAAGGTGTTAAAAACAGTCATTTGGTTGACTTCTGGATTTTCTCAAATAAATGAACAAATGTGTCCCGCTCCGTCGAAATGAGACTTGTCCCCGGACGGAGGTTTCCGTGTAATTCGACTCTGAACTTGTGCTCGCCGAAAAAAAAAATGGAAAAACATTGCATATCGATTTCTAGGTTTTTATATTTTTAGTTTGATAAAATCTCGAACAATCTTATGGTGGTCTTACCTTTTCATAAAAATATTAATAAATCCATAAAAAAGGACGATTTCTGGACAATGTCTGTATCATGTTTGTCTTTCATGTGGCCTCCGTTAAATCCAAACAGGTCAAAATATCCTTGTTTTCGAGACAGCAACACGAGTATTTCCGTTAACGTTAAACGTACGTGTTTGGTATCAAAAGAAAGGTCATGACCTCAACTGCGCACTTTTGTGGCAATGACTAAGCAGTATGGAGCTCTAATAGTAGTTTTAAGCCACAAAATAAATTGTTAGCCAACGAGCCGAATCATCGGCAAGGTAGAAGAAATACAGCTCTTTGATTGGACAACAGTAAGCAACCAGTTGTCTGAGCATGCGCAGTTTACCAGAAAATGAATGACGTCACCCTTAATGGCGTACGATCTTTCGGCCAACTCCAGGCCCAGCTTAGCCGGTTATATAGACCCGAGTCTAGGCCTGGGCCCCGCCGCTCCGTAATCTGGCTAGCTGCATACACCTAGCCTAGTGCATGCACCTAGCCTAGTGCATGCACTGTGCAGTTCGCGTGTACACCATGCAAAACATGCACACGTCAGTGGGGTCGAGTGGGTTACAATATTAATGCATTCGAATCACCGTTTTGTAGTGTTTCAAAGTCGTAATAATTGGCCTTATTGTCATAAAGTCTGAATATCTGTTGACTTGAAATCATGATTTTGTTGAACAATACAATTTAAAGGTAAATCATGTTTTTAAAAGTTACCAACTTGTGAAATATTTACGACGGAAGCCTTCCGAAAAAACAGTCCAATCACAGAGAAAAATCTGTTTTCATTTCTCCATGGTACAATACACGGACGGACGGTCGAGTTTGAGAGTGCACAATGTATGTACAGTAAAATCGTCCCGCAACACAGACATCTTACGCCGCGACTCCACACAGCAGGCGGAATGAAGACGCGGGCCGGTGTGGACAGCCGGTGTTTGGTACAAGGGCTGATTAATTATTCATGAGTTGTACATCGAACGATAGCTCGCGCGCTTGCTCTGTGTGTGGACCAAGTTTAATGTTGATTTTCTCCGAAGCGCGAAATTCAAAAACGAAACGGGCCGCAAAGTGATGGTTGTCTTCATCGCTCGATAATTCCGGAATGGAATAAGCTACGGAAATAACATTTGTATCATTGGAAAGCCCGTGAGTTACTTGTTAACCTAGTATACATATCTATGAATGTCAGATCTGGGGGAAAGGTCTCATTTCGACGGAGCGGGTCACAAATTAGGATTATGTTTGCAAAAAAAAGGTATTTATTGCGTAATTGTTGTATTTTCCGAAAGCTCTGTAGTTTTTGTCCAAAAAGACACCCTTTTCGATCAATAATTTGGTATTTTCCAATTTCTATTGGCAAAAAAGTTTTACTCGCTGGTGTCCACCACTGGTCTATCTTAATATATAGAGATCAGTGGTGTCCACCATGTGTCCACGTATGTACAACGTCTATATACTGTACTGCATGCTGCTGCTCGACATGCATGCTGCGTCCGTCAACTATGTCATAACGAAAAGTTTGCTGCACACCGCGCGCATTTAACATTGAGGGCAATAGCCTCCTGTGGGACCATACCATTATCTGCACGGGTAAGACATTGCGCACTACGCGGCGGGGCCGGCTGGGTACGCGCTACTATTACTAATCAATGTTGGTGTGCGCTGAGCGCAGAGACGTTTTTGTGATATAAACAAAAATGTTCCGATGATATATCAATACCATTAAACATACCAAACAATTTCTGAAGTTGTCAGGATATTCTGCTTATTGACAGTTCTCCCAATTACTTTTAAAAAGTAAAAATATCAAAGTAACAAATAAATAAGTCACAAGACATGCAGTTACAACAAAATTCAGTATAGTTATTAAACATTAATAATAATAATTGAACAATCAATAATCACATAAATCAACATTTAACAGTTGAGGATAAGTTTAAACAAATTTCATTATGTCAGTGTAGTCATACAGTTTAGAATTAAAAGTTCCATAAAAAATAACACAGTCAAAACTGCATTCAACACAGTTCATTTACAATTGATTTAATTTTTTGCCCTACACCGACATGTGTATAGCACTGTATAACTCAGTGCTTTCCGAGTGTCTGTGAAAACTACACAGTTCATTTACATCATAGTTTTCCACTTTTATTCAAGCAAATCTTGTTATTTTCAATAAATTCCCAACAAGTATGAACTGACTTTATTAATTCTTTGTTGATTTGTTTATGAATTTCAAGTATGTCAAACCACACCCCCCCAAAAAAAAAAAACTTTGGTAAGTAATAGGTGAGTTCCCACTGGTCAATGATACCAAAATCATGTAAACATGAAGTTAAAATGCAACTTGCTCCAAATTTAATTTTAAGAAGTATTAAAAACTGTACCAAATCAATTGAGAACAAGTTTAGTAACTAGAACTTCCAAAAGTAAAGGTATTCAGTCATAACACTATCCCAGAATGCTTACTAAAAAAAATACTATTTTAAGTAACATTGAGACATTCAGAGGAATTTAGGTGGATGTTACACTAGAGCAAACAAAGTATATATTGACAAATTTAAAGTTGTATTTTTAGCAATATTAAGAATAATCTACCTTTTATGTCACCCTCACAACAGCATTTGTTTTAATGCTATTGTTAAATATGAATACAGATTGCCATTCACAGTTTTTGGTCAGTCTTTCTAGTTTGATCTTGTTTATATTCCACTTCATTAGTTCTGTATGGTACTATTATGGCTCATTTCCCCTACATGTTCGCTTGTTATGACCTACTTGTTTACATTGTGAGCATCTAACAGCCTGTGACTCTCTTTTGCAAGTATGCAGCATCTTCATTCTATGCTGTTTCAACATAATTTGCTTGAGAGCACTTGTCCCTTGATGGTTAGTGGACCTGAAAAACCAGCATGTAGTATGGTCATTTAACTTCTCCAGAGCCTGTTGGGAAAACTTACTGATACATCCATGTAAACGTAAGGACTCAGGGACATGGTTCATGAGGAGATGCATATATAGGGTGACATCCTTACACTGGTACACTTCACTGTACATCTTAACCCAATTCCGACAATAAGTCTCAAATTCATTGATTTCATCCAGGCTAAGGTTCTCTGTCAACTGGTCCATTATGAACCCAAGGTTTTTCCACAGTGTTTTGATGAGATTTAGTTTTGGATGTTCAGGAATGAGGTCCTCAAGTTTAATTTTGGAGACAAAAAATCCTGTACTCTGGTCCTGTGAAATCCCTGCTAGTAATTTTCTTTTGATCCTTATCTACATAGAAATTCCACTCAATTTTCAAACTTTGAACAAACTGTTCAAACTTTGCCATGTGATTACACTTTTCTACTGAAAATCTGGCACCAAGTCTCTCAATGTGATCACTCTGCCGAAGATATGCAATGAGTTGAATCATTAACTGATCTGAAAGTCTCAGAAAAAGATGAAGCGTGTCAGGTATAACATTTGTGACTTGAATATTCTCAAACAGAGGAGAATGACTACAGTTATGGGCATGTTGCTTATTTCCTGATGCCATCTTTGTGATTTCTGCATTGGTTCTTGCTCCTTCTGCAGGATTAATCATTGACCAGTGTGTTGAAGTGTCCCATCTCAGCTCAGAGGGGCATTTGCACCACAAGCAAGAATACTTACTTCCATATGAACCTATTCCCATAACTTGGTTTAGGAATTTTAAGTCACCTCCTAAGTAATACTCAAGTTGATATTCCCTACCCGCCACCACTACAGATTTTGTCTCCTTTATCTCACAAATTAATTCTGACAGAGCACTCTTCATACTCGCATACTTTTCCGGTACCTTTAGTATAGCCAAGAGATATTGCCCATCTGCCCCACTACAACTTTCACCAATGATACAGAATGTGATATTTACAATATGTATTCTTTTTCCAAACTTTGTGCCATCACCACTTAATTTAATTCGTAGTGTATCCATGGACAACACATTTTCATTTGATTGGTCTAAATTACCCAATCTGTTGACTAGACATCCCTTGAATGATTGCCAAACACCTTGTCCATTAACTTCATGGATAGTACAACCACTGTTCAGTTCATATTTTCGCTGTTGAAGTGCATGCTCCTTAGGTAAAGCTGCACATTGATGTGTCAATTCACGGTATGCTCTATTACTGACATTAAATTTGTCTGTAATATATACAATGTTGTCAAGTTCTGTGTCACTAGTTACTTCTATTTTCTCCTGATCAAATTTTGCTGAGCCATTTGCACTGAAAGTTATTTCAATTTGTTGACCATTTGGGTTATTCACTATAGCACTTACTGGATTGAATGAACTCATTGAAATTGTCTCCTTCAAGTCTTGTATATTTTGCCTAAATTGTCTTCTTGTATGAGACTTGCTGTAACTGTCTTTGTTTTTGTTCCTTCCTCTTCTTTGTTTGTTTCTCATCAACCTATCTATGTTTCGCTGGAGTTCTACATTTGTTTTTTTAGACTGTACCAGTTTTTGGCGAGTTTCATCAATTTTCTTGTGAGCCTTTTTACAGGCCAGCTGTTCACATTGCAATTGCTCCTCAAGTTTTCTTTTAGTAGGACTTCCAGTCTTGTGTGGCACTTTTAGTTCATAATTTGTTGATTTCCATTTGTCATAGGTTTTCTGGTAAGCACGACCTCCTGTGCATTTTTTCAACTTTGCAAAGAGACTCCTGACTTTGATTTGCATCTTCTTTATTAGAGGGGCTGTTATTTTTGCACATCAATTGCATTTTCATGCATGATGTGCTCGACTATTGTTGAGATATGTTGTTCATCACATGGATTTGGGGACTGTCTGGCGAGATCAAATAATACAAAATTATTTAGTGGAAGACTCAGGACAAATGGAAAATCTTTAGACAGCATGACAGCCACAGGGTTGACCAGTTCGATTAGTGGCATTAACCAACCCCCAAAAAAAATGCAATCATACAATTTGCCACATTGTGTTTTAAGAAGAAGAAAAAAAAAAACCAAAAACATGCAAACTGAACAGTGGTAATGTTTACAGACTGTAAACTTGTGTGTGAAATTACCTTTTAATCCTGTGACAAAAATGAAGTAAAGTCAGTTTTATTCCCAGCTCCACGAACAAATGACATTCGAAAGATAAAACCGCGTTCAATGTTTTGGGGAGCGTTGTTTTTGGTGTATTCCAGGAGTGGCTTCCTCTCATGTAGCCAAAATTCGACTGTGCCTTTTACAATGTAACAAAAATCGCCACAGGTATTCACAATTCTATAGTGCCAGTCTGGACCAAGTACAGAATTGTATTGTTTATAAGATGTGATGGTCATTCGGTTCCCCTTTTTTACCATTCCTAGTTTGCTGACTGTCTTGAACTCATTCTTCTGGATGGGGATAGAAAGTTGAACTAGCGTGTCTGTCCTACGACTTGATGTCAAATTTTCCTTTACTGCAACTCTCAATTGGTGATGAAATGGATTGTGCAATATCTGCTCATGCTGTAGAACTATATCTGAGGTTTGGCGCCACTCGTCATACTTTTTAGGCCATCCAACGTAGTGTACCATGGAATACAAGCAGGAATCTACTGTTTTTTGACCAATAACTTCAAGTTTATAAAGTTTTGTGGACGACCATGTACGATGTCGGCAACGAGTAGCTCTTGGGAGTGTTTCTGTTCCCTTGCTGAGGGCTTTGTAGTCAATGCGGGCTTTACGTCGTAATCTCTCCATAACTGGAATATGGAAATACACAAGAAAAAAATTCAGGTTGTCTTCAATGAGAACTAGGCCCCCTATATTGACAAAAGCTTAAAGAAAGTTTATAAAGAAAAGAAACCAAAACTACATGGAGGTCCTAGGAACTAGACTAACTTAAGCTTATTTATTTCTGAGAAAAAAAACACTAGGCTGCATGTAATAAACAATAAGGTATATAAAATCTTGACTAGGTCTAGGGTTAGATCAGCTGTTAATATACCCGAGTCACTGAGCTGTATTACAATTCGCATTCGCATGCTAGGTAGAAGCATTAATTTATTATAAAATTAAAAGCACGTCGAAGCTGGTCCCTATTACAAAATGGTATGTTCATGTCACGGAGGTCAACGTAACTTTTTCCCCTTGCGTACGCTTACATGGAACAATAAAAACAGTCAAGTTTAACACATTTGCACGGAAAATATATACTTATTTTAATCTGGGAATTTAGAGCAGTTGCTTATATATACATTTAACTTTAATATTTTAGATTTTCAAGAACACTGTTATCGTAAATGTTGGAAATTACTTACCAAACTGCAGTGCAAAAATGACAGATGCGTGTGACCTTCGGCAGCATGAGAGGTCACTGTACAAAAGACATGGGCCAGAAAAAGGCGGGCGCGCGTAGGCCGGTGTAGTATCACGTCGGTAAACGAAAAAAGGCGCTAGGAAACCTTTAACCAATCAAAAACAGTTTTGCATGAGTCGAAAGCTGAGTTCTTGGGCTATATTTAGATATAAACTACGATGACAGGCGACCTCTATTGACGAATATTTGTCAAGCGTTATCGCGCAGATTCTACAATTGTTAACAAAAATTTACGTTACCATATTAGTTTGGTCCGTTTCTAAATTACAATAATTAAAAAGGCGCTATGTTGTGCTTGCGAAAGATTATAAAACGTCATACTATTAAAAAACTGTTTAGTTTAGCTGCACTTTGGTGCAAGGTAGAAGTGTTTTCGATGTGTTATGAGCAAGTTATAACATTTTGAAGAGAAAAAGCAAGGTCCGTTTTTATACTGTACGTGTGGTTATTGACGTGTGTTCGCGTTAACTAAAGCAACAGCACGTAACTTTTCGTTATGATCAACATGGACGCATCTGAAGCAAACTGACACGTAAGTTTACAAAAATGTTTTGAAAGTTTTTATATAAATATCATGGGGGAAATGTTTGCGCAAAACAGGTTTAGTTAGTTTTACTTGATTTTCACGTTACTGATGCAGTGGTTATGATTTTGAAGGTACTCGTTTCGACCACTGGCTAACGACACGTAGTCGTAGTGCTAACTCACTGTGCTAACGTAACTTAATTAGGGCCTAATTTATAACGAAATGGCTGGTCCCGCTTATTCTGCGAACAGCGAGAAGATTTCTGTGATACAAAACTACATCAGATACTTGATTTTTGCTGTTATATTCTTGTTTGTTTGGATATTTTCTTTGACGGCCTTAGGCATTATTTTATTTATTAAGCTTTTGGGTTGCACTTCTTCTAACTTAACCAGATGCTTAAGTTAACGTTACATACGTAAGTGAGGCCTACGTTACCTTTTAGTTTTAACGTTAGTTTAAGTTTATGTCGAGTGTGGATAATCAGTAATAACCTTTAATTTAAAGTTTCTTTATATTATTTAAAACAAAAAAATATCACTAACGTTAATGTCATGATTCATAGTATGAATCATGACATGTCGAGTAGGCCTGGCCCTAGGCCTATAATATATTATAGTTTAAGAGAACTGCAATAGATTAGTAAGCCATGGCCCATGCATGTTGCCTCTGTCTGTGTTAGTGTTATCACTCAGGCTTAATGAGTAAGCCTAGGCCTAAATTTCAGGTATGTACATGTTTGTTTATTTTTTATTTATTTTATTATATTTATTTTTCATTTTAAACAAAGCCAGTGAGTGGTAAGATAGAACAGGTTACCAGCACCTCTACAAGGCCATCCTACCACAAGAAACATTATATACCTCTTTACACCCCCCCCCCCCCGCGCCCCCGTTACACCACTGGAGGGCCGCTGAAGCAAGTTAGGACGGAAAAGACAACATTAAGCAATAAATTAAATACGCCGACAGAGAGAGCAATGGCAAATGTACGAATATTATCTACAATGTACGAATATTATCTACCGAAAAACTGGAAGAAAATTTTGTTCTGTAAAACTGGGATACTTGAGATACAACGAAAGTGAAGTGGCAGATCTTGCTGCCAAAGGAAGTTGATTCCAGATTGGAACAATCCGTTGAAAATAAAAATAATTATGTGATTCAGTTTTATACCTAGGAACAGTTAACATATAAGGATCAGAAGAAAGTCTAGTGGTAGGACGGCCTTGAGTTACATTAAAACTAACATAACGATCAATATTAAAATGTGTAATTTTACAATTAAAAAAATATATAAGATCACCAATTTCTCTTCTAAAAGACAACGGTAACATGTACAACCTAACTTTTTACAGTTTGATCAAACTTTTGAAATGAAATTCTATAAATTATGTTTATGAATTAATTTTGATATGACTGATGTGTAAATCTCAGTTATAGGCCCTACTTTAATTAAATATCAGAGCATTTTTTTGAGAATGTCATGGGGGTATGCCAACACCAAAAGAGTAATACTGTAGAATCATCTATGTATATTATTTGACCACCATATAGGAAGGAAAAATATAGAATTTCCCCTGATTCCATATGTGTACAAAAGGCAATCTTTGAAAATGTTAATTTATTTCTTTGATGCATTAAAGGGACAAAAGGGCATGGAAAAGGAGTGCTAGATTTAGATTAACTCAGTGATAATACCCCACATGATAAAGGTCATATCTGCTGCATAAATGAGCCAGTAATGTTCAGTCACTGTGTTCATTTTAAAACTAGGACACTGTTTTCATGCCCTGTTGAAAGTCTGCTCTTATCGTGGCAATATTTTCCCTTTAATTAGCGTGTGAATATTAATTTAAGGGTGAAACAACAAATATTCAGCACATGTTATTAACATTCAATGATACTACTTTTGTTCTTCACAGACAGTGTCTTGAATTTCAAAGAATTACAGCAGAAGCAGTTAGTATGGTAGGTTTTGCATGGACTTTTGCAACTTTAAATCAAATCGGTGTAAAACATACAACACAGGCATATCCCGGGTTCTCCCAGGGATAAAACAAAACAAAATCACCCCTAAGGGAATTAATATTGTAAGTTTGAAATCTTTGTCTAGAGGCAAAGCTTAAAACTAAATGAACGTGAATTGTATAAGATCATATGGTTAATTCCCGGCATGACAGATGGGACAGATTTACACTACATGTACCTATTTTATTTTCAAAGGCCTGCCAAAAACAATCTGTAAGGTGTAACCTTCTAAGTTATGTATAAAGTCAAAGTAAACACTCTATATTTTAAATTAAAAAACACTCCATGAAACTAGAGGATTCACTAGTGGCTGTATATTGACAAAGTAATATCAGCGTGACAGCCTGGATGGAAATTACACTCAATTTTTGGAAAACCTATGAAATTTAATGTTTTTTCTTTTAAAGTTAATCACTTTTATACAAATAATCAGTAAACATTATGACTTAGTTATTCAAAACATGGAACTGGAAACACTAGGCTCATTAAAAAGTTGTGACAGACGGGACATGACAGGCGGGACATTTTTGCTCACTCAATAAAGCATCATTTAAACTAGTCTTATGATGATCAAATGTAATTTTTGGAATTTATTTTGAATCAACAACAACAACTAATACTACAAATTAATAATAAAGTTACTGTCAACAACAATTAGAGAGTACCCCTTTAAGAGACAGTAAATTAGAGCACATTCATTCACACCTGAATTTAAGCTAATTTTGATTTGTGTGTTTCATTGGTCAACTAATTAATCAACATTTCACTTCAAAAGGCACTATTTTTAATATCTTATTTTTTTGGCACTAACAAGTATACTATGTGCAAAAAGATATCAAATATTATGCACTAGATTCAGCTTTACAATCTGAGTGAAAGTCAAACATTTACATTTAAATTTTGGCACTTTTGTATTAAAATCAATTCATTTTTCCTGTTTCTTCTTCGAACAATGCAACTTGGGTAAACTGTTATGTAAGGTTTTCTCTTTCTAACCTATACTACAGATTCACCATACTTGTAACTTCAAACCATGTACTGCAGAGGTTTGAGTCCCTCTACTCTTATGAGTAGATACATGTACCTCTCACAGTTGATTGGTTGTGCAGTACTTTATGCAAATTCAGTATGTGCAGATACTTAAATGCATGCACAGTACATGGGTATTTTTATAATTAATAATTAGTTTACGTTTTTTATTGATACATTTATAAATTATATTATTTTAAAGAAGGACATGTAGTATTAAAATGTAAAACAGTCTATATTTACCTTTTTCAAACCTAAAGATTAAAAAAATGTGACAGAGGGGACAAAATAACAAAGTCTGGGTAAATTGTCACAGATGGGACAGATTTTGAGATGGAATATCAGATCAACTAAACATCAAAAGCTATTTGTATTTTACTTTCTACAAGTGGTCACCTTGATAGAAGTTAGGAATTTAACTTTGAACCAAAAATATCCTTCATGTAAAAATTAAACAACTTTTTAATGTTTTTTGTGACAGACGGGACATTGCAACATGATTATTTAAAAATCTTACAAGACTGTCATATTTCATCTTTTGGGTTTGAATTCTATAGTGGTGGATAGGGAAGGTATCAGACTTCATAGTCAACCAATAATAATTATCTTTGAAGCATAAGAACTATAACTGACGGGAACTCAAATTTCCATCACAAAACAGGGGAAAATGCTACTTGGGTTTCTCCATATTTCAAGCCTTGATAAAAATTAATCCAAGTGCAGTAGAAGGAAAGCATCAACTGTTTCTGAAAGCTTGGTTAATCTACTTTTCAAGAAAAAATGATTTACAAGTAGAAAATGTACTTTGAAAATTCATGGATGTGGAACTCTTATCCGGAATTAACCATATGTATATATTTGTTTTCTCCTCAGAGACCAAGACGTTGCTCTTCAACCAGTGACGGGCTGGAAGCCCTTGTGAAGAATGACCCGGCTGAGTTTATTATAAAGCCATCATCATCAGCAGAGAAAGGTTAATGTGCAAACCTATGCTATTGGTACAATTAGTAGTGTAACTTACAATTTTGGTACTTTTTGATCTGTATGATTTGAACCAGTTGACCAGTTTTTCCACTGTGTTACTCAGCCTTTGGTAAATTAAGGCTACCTTGGGTGTTTCTTTAAGCATATATGTTTATGTCCTCCAACATGGGGAAAATCACATCCTCTCAAGCGAACTGATTTTGTCCTGCCTTGTTTTTTGGTCACTATGCATCTACTAGATTCACATCCGTGTCTTGTGTGAATGTGCACGCTGGAGTTTGGATAGCTAAATTGCAGGGCAAAATAATATTATGAGACCAAACCGTTTTGATGCGCCTTGATCTAAGCTACACAATCTCAAGTTTTGTTTTTACTGTAGAAAAAGCAACACAGAGTTTTTTTTGTAAATTGAAGTCAAATTTGATACTTTTTCATTTTAGTTTTGAAATACAATTGTACTTAACAACAAAATCACAAAAAACTTGTATTTCATACTTTAAGAGTTGGAATCATTTAGAAGTTTAAAAATTTCATTTGGCCACAATGACAGACAGATTTAACTCAGTATTTCCCAAGAATTTGAGTCAAAGTCCAATTTAATAATAAGTTTTTGGTAGGAAAAGTCAAAATAATGATTTTTAATTTTTGGACCCCCAAGCAACAATAATACATCACTGATTGTAAAACTTGCCAAAAACACAGTTTGAAAGTTGAATAAACACTTAATCTTATGTCCAGGAAAAGATTCTGAAAAGCATGGATTACTTTCAAGATAAATCATCACTTATTTAATAAGTAAGACTAATTGCGGTGACACCATGTGGAATCTCAATTGAGTAGTAATTAGTTCTGAAAAGAACTAATTACTACTCAATTGAGATTCCACATGGTGTCACCGCAATTAGTCTTACTTATCATCCTCACCATGCAAAGCTACAAGTTTTACTTATTTAATAGTTAGATTAATTAATGGACAATTACGATGCAATCTGCAATATATGTGACACACTGACAATAATTAATGGCTTCTGATTTAATTACTTCAGGGATGGGAGTCTTTGCTATAGAGCCAATTGCAGCAGGGAGACCATTGTACATATATGGAGGAGAACTGATCTCACAAGATGAAGGGGAGAAAAGAGAAGTGGAAAGTGAAAGTGTATTTCGCTACTTCTTCCATTTTAAAGGACAACACCTTTGGTATGTATTTTATTTAACGGATGTCAGGTTATGTATAAATGTTCCCGCAAAGGGGAATCCTTGATCCCAATTGGTTAGTTAGCCTTGCAATATTATTGCATGGCAGAAAAGCTAGATATATTCCATGGTGCGTATCGAATCATGTGCATACAGAGATGTATATACACTATAATATAGTTGCTAATACAAAACTAAATTTAACATTTTTTGCATATTTCAAGTTGTCTTTTTGCATATTGGACACTAGAAGTTCTATTTTTGTTCAGATATTTCGCTCATACTTTTTGGATAACTTGTAATGAGTGGCTAGGATTCAGCAGCGACAGGAATTATTGCAGGCATCTCTGTATGGCCATTTTATTTTGATTTACAATATGTTGACAGTTTCATTTAAATACTTCTTGTTGAAGATGATGAACATTAAGTTTGCCCTCCATTTAATCTCAGAGTTTGATAAAATTTGGTACTGTAAAGTACATATGGTAAATATGTATGCACACAATGTAGACCCATTCAGTCAGAATTTTATTTTTAAACAATAGCTACATCCATTTCATTTTCATTGTTGTTATTTGGGGTGTATATTAAGTTACACATCAACAAGGAGAAACCTTTGAAATGGAAAGATACGGAAGTGAAAAGAAATAACAAAACTGTATTGATCAATAACATGAGAATGGACCACTAGTCAAGGCAGAAATGTGTTCATCAAGAATATTACCAACCAACAACGACGTATAGTTTGAATATTGTATTATGTAAGTTTAAACTGCTTGCTCCTGTATGCTTTACAACAATCAGTGCCACTGAATACTTTTTGCATCAAATAAGTACCAGAAACTTATATAAGTTTTGAGGCTTTGCATGGTGGAATATCGATATCGTTTCGGTTTGCGGTAACACCATGTGTTTATCTCAACTAACGTGAAGCTGAGGTACAGGTTCTGAAAAGAACCGTATCGTACAACTCGTATCTCAACCTTCGTTAAGTGAGAAAGGTTCAAGGGAGAACCAATTTCGGGCAACTCGTTTTTCTCTAATGTCGCTAAGTGAGAAATATGGTTCAGGGAGAACCATGGGGACTTCACGGGTTAATATGGTTCACGGAGAACCATGGGGACTTCACGGGTTATTCTCAACGTTTCGATTAGCCTGCTCTAATCTTCAGGAGAATGAAGAGGTTGCCGATGCAACTCCTTAATATTTGCTGGGATTATGTGTAGAATGGGAAGTGTTCCGATTGGAAAAGCACTGGTACACCCGTCGTATCAGAGAGGCTATTGAGATTCATAAACATGACACTGTCCAACACCCACACCCCACTGTCAACTGATACGCCTCAGCGAGCAGGCAACTCACACACAGCAGGAAACACACACAACAAGAACAATGCCACGGTGGCAACCAATCACAACACATCACACAACAGTAGCACCAATCGGAACACTTCCCATTCTACACATAATCCCAGCAAATACTACTTAAGGAGTTGCATCGGCAAACCTCTTCATTCTCCTGAAGAAGATTAGAGCAGGCTAATCGAAACGTTGAGAATAACCCGTGAAGTCCCCATGGTTCTCCCTGAACCATATTAACCCGTGAAGTCCCCATGGTTCTCCCTGAACCATATTTGTCACTTAGCGACATTAGAGAAAAACGAGTTGCCCGAAATTGGTTCTCCCTTGAACCTTTCTCACTTAATGAAGGTTGAGATACGAGTTGTACGATACGGTTCTTTTCAGAACCTGTACCTCAGCTTCACGTTAGTTGAGATAAACACATGGTGTTACCGCAAACCGAAACGATACCAGAAACTTGTTTGAAAGTGTTAAAACTGATGGCTTTTATGAATTATTTGTTACAGTTACGATGCTACAACACCGTCACATTTTAAACTGGGACGCCTAACAAATCATGGTGACTTCAGAAGAGACCAAAATGCAAAGATGAAAGTCCTTGATGTGAATGATGGTCCAGTTTTGTGTTTGTTTGCACTCAAGGACATTCTGCCAGGAGAAGAAATCTTATATGACTACGGGATAAAAGATCTTCCATGGCGTAAACTGAAAGGTAAATTAAAAGGCTGTACAAATTGCGAACAAAACATATGTTCATAGACCAGTGTGATCACTATCTTATGGTCAAATAACAGCCTTGTATTCAAGTCCTTAAACCTCGAGTCCTAAGTCCCCATCAGTGTCAGGTCTGAGTCCCGAGTCATGTGGGTCAAGTCCAAGTCACGAATGTTGAGTCCAAGTCACGAGTCACTAAGAAAAGAAATCCTTATACATATGTCAAGGTTCAAAGTTAAAAATGTATCACCTGTGTTTGGGCCGATAAGATGGTAAAAACAGATCTAAATGTTGATTTGCTATTTTTGGGGGGTTAAGGAAGTTTTAGCTTTCATTTGAGACATTGAACATCAAGGGCGTATTATTACCAGTAAAATAAAACTCAAATGCTGGCCCACTGTTTTAATAATACTCAGCTTTCAGTCTTTCGATTGACTAGCGTGGCTGTTAACCCTTTCATTACTGGGCCGGATGTACGCGCAGTCCTGGGCATTTTTATGTGTACTTATACACCGTAGGTTGTACATACAATTTGGAAGAAAATAGGTTACTTGCATGCCAGTATCTAACTGTAAACTTGTACAGATGTTTAGCTTCGATTTGACCATAAAAAAAGGGGGGGGGGGAGATAAATCCTAAATTTAGGTCACATGACCATGGGCGCAAGTGCAAGAGGAAAATCACAGAGGCCCGCATTGCGGGCCTCACGTACGGAGCCGACCAATTTTGTGGTGCACGCTGCGGGCCCCACAGTGTGAAAGGGTTAATCAGAATCAAGCACGTTTGAAATATCGCTTTTATTTATAGTTTCCGTTATCCAAAATTTATAATTTTTCTTTTTTTCGTTTAACAACGGCATTCATGCGGCCAATGTGTAATAGCTACATTGGAATAGGATGCATGGTATAAATTTTATACAACTTTTCACATTGTTTAAATTAAGTAACAGACTTTCAAGTAAAATAGTGAATATTGGGTATTTTGCCGTCAAGTCCTAGTCACAAACTTCGAATCCGAAGGGTCAAATCTGAGTCTGAGTCATTGTACATGGTGACTCGAGTCCGAGTAATACAAAAAGTCAGTCAAATAATTGAGCTGCATTCTTGTGTTGCTGCATGTAGTTTTTCCAAACAAACCAAAAAGTCTTTTTTTTCTTCTTTTTTTTCAGGAAGGACAGCTGCATGTAGTAGACAAAAGAGGAAGGCACAAAAAGGAAGTGACACAAAAAGATGGAAAAAGCAAAAGGTGGAATATTCAGTTCCTAATAAAGCCACACTTTCTTGTGATGTTGATAGCATAGGACATTCTTCATCTGGCGTTTGTGGGAGTTCTTCATCTGGCATTTGTGGGAGTTCTTCATCTGGCATTTGTGGGAGTTCTTCATTTGGTGATGGACAGAGTTCTTCATCTTTTGATGGACTGAGTTCTTCATCTAGTACTTGTAGGAGTTATTCATCTACTGATGGAGGGAGTTCTTCATCTGGTGATGGAGGGAGTTCTTCACCTGGTGATGGAGGGAGTTCTTCACCTGGTGTTTGTGGGAGTTCTTCATCTGGTGATGGAGGGAGTTCTTCACCTGGTGTTTGTGGGAGTTCTTCATCTGTTGATGGAAGGAGTTCTTCATCTGATGTATGTGGGAGTTCTTCATCTGGTGATGGAGGGAGTTCTTCATCTGATGTTTGTAGGAGTTATTCATCTACTGATGGAGGGAGTTCTTCATCTGGTGATGGAGGGAATTCTTCACCTGGTGTTTGTGGGAGTTATTCATCTGGTGATGGAGGGAGTTCTTCATCTGGTGATGGAAGGAGTTCTTCATCTGGTGATGGAGGGAGTTCTTCATCTGTTTGTGGGAGTTCTTCATCTGATGTTTGTGGGAGTTCTTCATCTGTTGATGGAGGGAGTTCTACTTTATCTGATGTTTGTGGGAGTTCTTCATCTGGTGATGGAGGGAGTTCTTCATCTGATGTTTGTGGGAGTTCTTCATCTGGTGATGGAGGGATTTCTTCATCTGGTGATGGAGGGAGTTCTTCATCTGTTGATGGAGGGAGTTCTTCATCTGGTGATGGAAGGAGTTGTTCATCTGGTGTTTGTGGAAGTTCTTCATCTGATGTTTGTGGGAGTTCTTCATCTGGTGATGGAGGGAGTTCTTCATCTGTTGATGGAGGGAGTTATTCATCTGGTGATAGAGGGAGTTCTTTATCTGGTGATGGAAGGAGTTCTTCATCTGGTGTTTGTGGGAGTTCTTCATCTGATGTTTGTGGGAGTTATTCATCTGGTGATGGAGGGAGTTATTCATCTGGTGATGGAGGGAGTTCTTCATCTGGTGTTTGTAGGAGTTCTTCATCTGGTGATGGAGGGAGTTCTTCATCTGGTGATGGAGGGAGTTATTCATCTGGTGTTTGTAGGAGTTCTTCATCTGATGTTTGTAGAAGTTCTTCATCTGGTGATGGAGGGAGTTCTTCATCTGTTGATGGAGGGAGTTCTTCATCTGGTGATGGAGGGAGTTCTTCATCTGGTGTTTGTAGGAGTTCTTCATCTGGTGATGGAGGGAGTTCTTCATCTGGTGATGGAGGGAGTTCTTCATCTGATGTTTGTGGGAGTTATTCATCTGGTGATGGAGGGAGTTATTCATCTGGTGTTTGTAGGAGTTCTTCATCTGATGTTTGTAGAAGTTCTTCATCTGGTGATGGAGGGAGTTCTTCATCTGGTGATGGAGGGAGTTCTTCATCTGGTGTTTGTAGGAGTTCTTCATCTGGTGATGGAGGGAGTTCTTCATCTGGTGATGGAGGGCGTTCTTCATCTGGTGATGGAGAGAGTTCTTCGTCTGATGTTTGTGGGAATTATTCATCTGGTGATAGAGGGAATTCTGTAGTTACTGCTAACGAAGTTTCATTGGCTGGGTTATTCAGCATGTTGTTATCTGAAGATTCAACTGAGAACTTGTTACCTGATGGTGTAGGCAGGAGTTCTTTATCTGGTGTTTGTGGAAGTTCTTCATCCAATGAGAGAAAGAGTTCTATATCTTGTGTTGGAGGGAGTTTTTCATATGGTGATGCTGAAAATCATTCAACTGAAACTCTTACAGCAAGAAGCGATGACACAGATTTTGTAAGTGATTCTGAAAATGATGATCCTGCTGATCTAACCTATAGCTGTAGCACTGATGACAGCAATGACTCATCAGATGATCCGGAATTAATGATTAATATGAACAGATCTCAGCAAAGAAGTCATCGATGTCTTCAAAATCTTCGCAACCTTTGTACGAAATTACCCAGGAGAGATTCAAAAAGGTTGTCATCTGGTGTTGCAGACAGTTCATCATCTGGTGTTGGTTGGAGATCTTTACCAGATGATGGAGGAAGTTCTTCATCTGGTAATGGTGGAAGTTCTTCATTTGGTTTGGGTGGATCAGAAGGTTCCTTATGTGGCGATGTTGGAGGTGATGTTGATTCAATTGTTTTTCCGTTAGTTTGTGAGAACAAAGTGCAAAGTGTTCTTGTTAATCAGCCGATGTCAGTGCCTAATGATCCCAGTACTACAAGACCAGAAAAATATTTGAAGCCTAAAAGACGGTGCCCTTTTTGTGGATTTAGTTTTGTGGAGAAGCTGTCAAGACACATAAAGAAGGCCCATAAATCCATAAAGAGAGTGTCTGAAGCAATGAAGGTTCCCAAGAAGGAAATGAATGCTGTGTTTGATGTATTTAAGAAGGAAGGTATCCTACAAGTTAATAAAGAGCA
The DNA here is from genome assembly GCA_029582265.1 of Zoroaster sp. YZ-2022. Classification (NCBI taxonomy): domain Eukaryota; kingdom Metazoa; phylum Echinodermata; class Asteroidea; order Forcipulatida; family Zoroasteridae; genus Zoroaster; species Zoroaster sp. YZ-2022. The sequence continues at coordinate 100,013,827 of CM055816.1, read as the reverse complement.
AATGAAAACAGATTCACCAGTTTATCAACGGGAAAGGATCACTGCATCAGAAGACCAATTGGTAATTTGTGGCATCTGCAGTGGCTTCTATTCGAAGAAGTGCTTTAAAAAACACAAACAGAGATGTCAGGGTGACTCCCATTCAGAAGCTTGTTCAGTTCCACTGTCCTTGATGTTGAGTGAGTCTCGAATGAGCAGCACTTCAGATAGTTTCAGAAGAGATATCCTATGTAAATTCCGTGAAACTGAAATTGGTGAAATTTCAAGAACAGACCCTGTCATAGTGACTGTTGGAAATAGGCTTTGGCAAAAAGGACAAAGTAAAAAGGACAAGACAACCGAGGTCCGCAAGTCAGTTATGTCAGACATGAGGCGATTATCCAGCCTGTACCTTATTTTTCAGGAACAGCACAAAGTTCACTCAACCATACCACTAGAGAGCAAAACTGCTGCGGACATGTTTCACCGCAAGAACTTTGAAGTGCTTCGTGAAGCTATACAGGTGTACACAACTCATGTGGACTCTGCAGAACTGAAAAGTGGCCTGAAAGCAGCCCTCTACTACCTGATCAAAAAAGCTTGCAAGATTATCAAGGCCACCCATCTTGTAGGTGGAAGAGATGAAGCAGCTGCTGAGATAGACAAATTTTCTGCTGTCCTTGGTCTTAATTATGAGTTTTTGTTTGGTGATGCTATATATCAGATCCACAAGAACAGGCAGACAAAGTTGAGAAAGCCTGGAGAGTTGCCATTTGAGAGTGACGTCAAGAAAATAAAGAAGTACACAATAGGAAAGGTGAATGAAATGATTTCTGATCCATATTTCATCTGGGATTCTCACAATTTTAACACCCTAAGGGATTTAACTGTTGCGAGACTGACTCTCTTCAATGCACGCAGGGGTGGAGAACCTTCTCGTCTGAAACTAGCTGAATGGAAAGAGGCTGAAACCAACATGTGGATTGACAAACAGAGATTAGAAACGTCTTGAAGATCCTCTGAGAAATGCCTCCTTGACAACCTAAAAGTCACTTACCAGACAGGTAAGGGAAACAACCATCTGGTACCAGTCTTGTTTCCTTCTGACACCATTGAAGCACTAAAGAAATTGACGAATGACGAAGTCAGAAAATCAGCAGGAGTACGGAATGACAACACATACATTTTTGCATGTGTTAATGGCTCAGTGACTCATGTCACAGGCTGGCAGGCACTAAGCAAGATATGCGATGATGCTGGAGTCAATTGTAAATCTAGACTGACGGCGACTAAAAACAGACACAGAATAAGTACACTATACGCTGCTTTGGAGTTGCCTGAATCCGACCGAGAACTGTTTTTTAAGCATATGGGGCATTCAAGCCTCACCAATGCCAATATATACCAGGCACCCCCTGCAATTATGGAGGTCATCAAAGTTGGGAAGCAGTTACAGCTTATTGATGCTGGTAAATATAAGTGATCATTTATGTTTGTAAATATCTTTGCATGTTGTCCATTTAATATTTCTACATATATCTTTGATATAGGTGCACTCATTTTACTAGTGTAATTCTATATTCTTTGAAATCCACATACAATATTTTTCTGTGAACACAAAAACTACTTAAAAACATGCTATGCTAATTGCTTATCAAATTGATTGTTGTATCACAATATTTTTTCATTATTTCAGATGAAAACTGAGTTTTTGTGAAATTTGTTAGATGAATTCGAGAAAAGTTTGAATTGCTTTTGTTTCCATATTTTATTTTATATCAAGCAGATGTGTTTGCTGAAGAATGAAAAGTTTATCATCCTGTCAGTGATAAAAAAAAAAAAACACCTATGCTTTTTACATATTTTACATATTTATAGGCCAAGATGTTCCTGTGTCAAACAGTGTGCCTTGTGTTGCAGATGGGGGTATAACTCCAGAGTCGGCATCTGCTGTAGTTATTAGTGAGTATTATTTTGAACTGTTTGGACCTGTGAAACAAAGTTCACTTAAACAGTCTTCCTGACGACAATGATTCAGTATTGTCAAGAAAGTTGTATAACAACCTGCATTTTACTTTTTACTGGTTTATATATCACAAATCAAGAAGATTCTGTGTCCAATAAATTGCCCTGTGTTATAGATAATCTATCCCCAGAGTCAGCACCTGATGTTGGTGATGATTGTTTTGTTAAAGTCCACACAAAGTGCCTTGATTTTTTTTACTCAAAATTGTTCAGTATGTATTTAATTATTTATATGCTATTCCAATTCAGAAATTCATGATTTTCAGCCAACATTCCAGCGATTGAAATCCGCATTTGCGGCCCATGGCGGCAGCAAAAATGTTTCCTGTTTTTATGACGTACTTTTACGGGAGCTCGAAAGGAGCCGTCTTAACAACGGTCTGTCTGCCGCCGCGTTGTCTGTGGCCATACATGTACATATGTGTGTATGGGATTACCCGTACAACTCATGTATTGTGTGTGCGTCTGTGCTCATAAGTTTCCAGTGCAGTGTGGACATACGTATACATACCGCGGGGCCGGGTCATTGTCAAACTATTAGTCTGGTTGACAGCACCAGCAAGATCATCAAAGGATGATTTTTTATCGGCACAAAACAAGAACAATTTGGACACATTTTGCAGTGAGATTAACTTTCCTGATAACAAAATTCAACGAATCAAATACTGGACATTCAAAACTTTGGTTGCTCTTAGAATATTTGTTCGTAAAAAAAGCAATAAAAATAGGGTACCATTATGTACGCTTATACCGGACTCGAGATCTTCCTTCGGCTTCGCCATTTTCGCCTGGATTTCATCCATTTCGGGCTTAATTGATATGATTCTATGTCACTTAATATCACAAACTTTGCCAGTATAATCTCCATCAAATGACGATGAGGAACAACACAATTGGTCAGTACTACTTATGGAAAATTTTCAAAAACACTTTCGGAAGTCGTAGTTGGTAAACTTATTTTTGCAGCTGTACGCGATGTGATATGCTATGTGTACAAAACTTACCGCAGTAAACAGTCGTAGCGTTCGCCCTCCCGTAAATGTACGTCATCAAAATAGGCTCAGTGAAAGTGTCCCCGACGGCTTTTGTTTCGGGCCTGTCGTTCGCAGTAGTGGCGAAGTACATTTTCATAGGTTTTTTGAAGGGTTACATAAAAATAATGAAAGTCTTATTTTTGGTGATTCCTAGTTAGAATTACTTACTTTTTAAAATAGGGTTGAAAATATTTACCATTTTGTATGGTCTTTAAATATTATAAAAATATTGTCACTACTTTATTTAGATCAAGATGTTCCTGTGTCAAACAATGTGCCTTGTGTTGCAGATGGGGGTATAACTCCAGAGTCGGCATCTGCTGTAGTTAGTGAGTATTATTTTTAACCATTTAGACCTGTGAAATTAAGTTCACTTAAACAGTCTTCCTGACGACAATGAATCGACATTACATAATAGTGAATGAGCTTCAAGAATGTTGTTACAACCTGTATTTTACTTTTTACTGAATGAACCAAGAAGATACTTTGTCCAACAAAATACCCTGTGTGATGATCTACTTGTAGTCCCAGAGCCAGCACCTGCTGTTAGTGATGATTGTTTTGTTAAATATTATAAAACTAATGTCAACTGATAGATGCCCTGACCCTGACGACAATGAATCGACTTCCATTATTCACAATGTATAACAAGCAAAAGTGACAGTGGCAAATTGGTTGTAAAAATCTGCATTAATGATGTACTGATTTACCTTGTGTAGACCAAGGAGATGCTCTGTCCAACTTTCCCTGTGTTGCAGATGATCCAGTACCAGAAACACAACCTGATCTGGATGGTTAGTATGTGGGTGATCATTTCAATATTCCAAGTAAAACCAAAATTAAACATTTTCTCTGAACGTGTGAGGTTGTGTTATAAATCTAGTTAATTAATTTGGCAAATTGTGTTTTTTAGTATCAGTACTTTATACACAGTTACCCGCTAACAAGTGATCATCGAAAATACTTTTCATCAAAAATATTTTTTTAATATACGTTTCTTCGAAAGCCTCTTCGATTTTCATTTTAGGCATAATTTGTGCACTATACAAAATTATTGATTCTAAAATCAGTTCTTAATTTGATAGTTAAAGTCTTATTAACATTATTTATACATCTGCTATTAAACTGTAGTTGTGACCAATCTGCATGAGAATTTATGCTATTAATTTAAGGTATTGCTCCTGTGCATTTTGATTTCAATCAGTTTTTTTTCTTTCAGATACATGTATGGCTGCTGTACACAAGAAAGGTAATGTATATAAGTGAATTAAGATTATTAGTGCCACAATGCACAGGAAATGTTAAGTGCAGATTTGTATTCCAGTAAGTTATCTCCACAAAAATTTGAACCAGCAATTTCTTTTCATTTTACATATAGATGATAGCACGTTACCAAAGGAAATAGGAGAAAATGTTAAATCTCAAATGTTAAATCTATGTCAAACACTGTTTCTGCGGCCAATATGGGCACAAGCTGCTTGCACTCGATAGTGTCTCAATGGGTTAAAGATTAGGTACAGCATCAGTAATGTTGGTGAAACTTCTACTGTTGGCGTGCTTGTGAATCAAAATATGTACTAAACTAGAATGCTAAGAAATTTCCCAAAAACAAATGGTGAAGATGTATTTGGGATTTTTCCTGTTCATGTTTCGTTATGGAAAATTATCGCCATCTCTTTAAAATGACAGCATTTTAAAGACAATTATTTCTAGGGGAGATTATTTATATCATCAGCTTCATGCAAGGTATATTTTACATGAAATTTAACCCCCAAAATCAGGATTACTTGATGCTGTACTAAGTTATTTAAGGCAGTCTAGGAAAAAGGTAGACTTAATTAACACAGTTGTATAAAATTATGTTCTACTGATGAGAGATTTAGTCATTACTGGTATCATAAATTTATAAATGTCTTGATTTATTTAAGTAACCCTATTTCTTACCTGATTATCTACATTGCAGGAAGAAAGAAATATATTTCGTGGCCAAAAGAGGATGAAAAAAAAGTAGTTGAATACTTTACATCAATAATTAAAGGAAATTCAACACAGACCATACCAAGTAAGCATGAGTTCTGAATTTAAATATAATAATAATAATAATAATAATAATAATAATAATGTGTGGACTTATATAGCGCACGTATCCACCAACTGAGTGGTGCTCAAGGCGCATATTATTACCCCTGCTCATAAGGCTCATAAATCATTCCTGAAACCATCTCAGCTCCCTGGGGAGTATACAGCTCAATTGCTGCCATTACAGCGCATATAGGGCTAATCAACCAACTCTGCCCTCACAGGTACCCATTTATCCCCTGGGTAGAGAGAAGCAATTATGGTTAAGTGTCTTGCTCAAGGACACAAGTGTCACGGCCGGGTTTCGAACCCACATTCTGCTGCTAACACCAGAACTTGAGTCCGGTAAGCTAGACCGCTCGGCCACGACGCTCCACGACATGTGTAAAATGAAGTGTCCCCTTGATGAAATGTTTGCATATAATGTATCAATTCATAAAGGGTTGGACATACCCTTTAAATATAGTATAAAAATTTCATAGAATTACTGCTTCATCCGAATAAATGAATGTTAAGGAAAACTGAGCGAGTATTTAAACTGAGATTTAAAGAAATTTACATTCAGGCTTGATAGCCATGATCTGCTGAAATGGCTATTTCACTGAAGAGAGGCCATTTCATATGCCTTGTCTTCCTGAAAAGGATATCATAATCTAGATCTGTGGATGTTTTGTGCAATTAATATTTTTCATATAAGCAAGGGTTTAGAAGATGAAATACCACAAAATAATGTTGGTTATTGATACTGACATATTTTACCACAGGTTATTTGATATGTTTCTCATTAATGCCAGAACCAGAGTGTATCTGGAAGATATCAGACTTGTCCTCAAATGCACACTTAAATAATAGATTGAAAGTTTTCATGTACATCTGTGTATCAATAGTCATTGTTATCTCTTGCATCTTTAATAACACACAGGGAAACACCAAGTAGAAGCTTTCTTGGAGAAAAACAAGATGAAGCGTGACTGGTCCACTATCAGAACAAAGGTCATGAACGAACGCGCTAAGTGGCAAAAAATTATGGACAAAAGGATGCACAATATGAAAGATAAATCTGTGGAGCAGTTAAAATAACATACAGGCCTGATGATGCTTATGGGAGGCAACATAAGCCATTGACTCTATATGCCCCTTGTCATTGCCTTGGTGCCCTTTGAAATGTTCCCATATTTACATTTTCCTCATACTATACCTCATACCTCATACCATATTTAGATTTTCCTTTTACCATGGGAAAATTGCCTTGCCCTTAAAAGTATCAGACCTGAAAATGACATTTACTTATTATGACATTTAGCTTGCATTTTGTTGCAACCTTGCAGAAATAAGTGCAAGCATGTGACCCGCTCTGTGAAAATGAGTCACAAGTCACAAACTTGAAAAATTGAAATTTCTGTGTGGCTTTAATATTTTATTGATTGAAATTGACGTCAATTTCAATCAATAACATATTAAAATCAATGATTTTTTTTTGTGAGTAGGTTGTTTCATTTCTGTCATTTGTTTTCCTTTCGAATGCCTTTTTCCTAAGAATCCAATTGTGCTAATTATGCAAAGTATTGATTACTAAAAATGGCATATCTCCATAATGCAATTTTTCAAATTTGCAACTTGTGACTCATTTTCACAGAGCGGGTCACATACAAGCTTGCGGCAAGCTCATTAAGATTGCTGCAAGCTTGCGGCAACAGCAAGCTCATTTTTCTGTATTCATCTTTAAAGAAGTTATTCGGTCAGTTGCTATTTTCTACAAAACTTTAAATACTCTCTGAAATGGATAACCAGCTGGTGATCTATTTCAAAAATAGAATATATGTAAACACTGACAAACACACTTGACTCTATATTTTGGGTATGATGGAATTATAAGCTGTTTTCACATTTATCTGCATATCAGTTTCACTGAATCTTTGAATCCTGATTAATGTTAAATCTATTGCAAATTAATTGATTCTCGTGATTGTTAAAGATCTGTAGAAGATGTTAATTGTTAAATAATGACATAAAACACAATAAAGGGGGCCACTTTGATTCCGTCACGTTAGCAGTTTTTCCAATGGTTGTTATTTATTTTTAAATACCTGAAACCGACCAACAAGTGTTTCAACATGTGAATGGACATGCAAGCTTATACTAGAACTAATTTGAGTTGTTTTTAAAAATTTTCTTATTTTTTATTTATTTTATTTTTTTACCCTAAAATTTCCATAAAAATTGGACGGAAAAAGTTACCTCACTTTTCCGTCCATTTGTTGATGGAAATTTTAGCGTAATTAAAAAAAAATAGTAATAACTCAAATTATCTTTAGGATAAGCATGCATGTCTATTCAAATGTTGAAATTCTTTTTTGGTGGTTTCAGATATTAAACAAAAAATTACAACCATTAGAAAAACTGACGGTAGGAAAGTGGCCCCCTTTATTGTGTTTTATGTCATATACATGCTTAAAAATTGAGGATATCCAGTCATGTAAAAAACTCATTATGTAAGGTCATTATGTAAATAATGACCTTACATATGAGCATAGCTTTTCAGGGAAACACCAAGTAGAAGCTTTCTTGGAGAAAAACAAGATGAAGCGTGACTGGTCCACTATCAGAACAAAGGTCATGAACGAACGCGCTAAGTGGCAAAAAATAATGGACAAAAGGATGCACAATATGAAAGATAAATCTGTGGAGCAGTTAAAATAACATACAGGCCTGATGATGCTTATGGGAGGCAACATAAGCCATTGACTCTATATGCCCCTTGTCATTGCCTTGGTGCCCTTTGAAATGTTCCCATATTTACATTTTCCTCATACTATACCTCATACCTCATACCTCATTTAGATATTCCTTTTACCATGGGAAAATTGCCTTGCCCTTAAAAGTATCAGACCTGAAAATGACATTTACTTATTATGACATTTAGCTTGCATTTTGTTGCAACCTTGCAGAAATAAGTGCAAGCATGTGACCCGCTCTGTGAAAATGAGTCACAAGTCACAAACTTGAAAAATTGAAATTTCTGCGTGGCTTTAATATTTTATTGATTGAAATTGACGTCAATTTCAATCAATAACATATTAAAATCAATGATTTTTTTTGTGAGTAGGTTGTTTCATTTCTGTCATTTGTTTTCCTTTCGAATGCCTTTTTCCTAAGAATCCAATTGTGCTAATTATGCAAATTATTGATTACTAAAAATGGCATATCTCCATAATGCAATTTTTCAAATTTGCAACTTGTGACTCATTTTCACAGAGCGGGTCACATACAAGCTTGCGGCAAGCTCATTAAGATTGCTGCAAGCTTGCGGCAACAGCAAGCTCATTTTTCTGTATTCATCTTTAAAGAAGTTATTCGGTCAGTTGCTATTTTCTACAAAACTTTAAATACTCTCTGAAATGGATAACCAGCTGGTGATCTATTTCAAAAATAGAATATATGTAAACACTGACAAACACACTTGACTCTATATTTTGGGTATGATGGAATTATAAGCTATTTACATAATGACCTTACATAATGAGTTTTTTACATGACTGGATATCCTCAATTTTTGTCAGGTCAGGTTAGGTTAGGTCAGGTCAGGTTAGTTTACCTAACCTGCTACTGGTATCCTGTAAGCCAGTACAACCTGTTTCAGGGTCGGGCAGTCGGCGACTAAACCGTCTACCCCACCATTTCTCTCAGGAGGGAGAATGGTGAGGAGGGTGGCTGGACACCCTGATGAAACTAAAAACAAGATTCATCTCCAAGGGCGGATGAGCTCTTCATGAGCCAACGGCCATCCAGCAACACCTCACGATAGAGTGGCGCCCGTCGAGGTTATCAGCCAAGAAAACTATCTATTGATAATGATAGTCGACTGCGGTCGAAATGATGATGATGATGATGATGATGATGATAAGCTGTTTTCACATTTATCTGCATATCAGTTTCACTGAATCTTTGAATCCTGATTAATGTTAAATCTATTGCAAATTAATTGATTCTCGTGATTGTTAGAGATCTGTTGAAGATGTTAATTGTTAAATAATGACATAAAACACACGTTTGATTCCGTCACGTTAGCAGTTTTTCCAATGGTTGTTATTTATTTTTAAATACCTGAAACCGACCAACAAGTGTTTCAACATGTGAATGGACATGCAAGCTTATACTAGAACTTATTTTATTTTTTTATTTTAATTTTCTTATTTTTTATTTTATTTTTTTTTTTACCCTAAAATTTCCATAAAAATTGGACGGAAAAAGTTACCTCACTTTTCCGTCCATTTGTTGATGGAAATTTTAGCGTAATTAAAAAAAAATAGTAATAACTCAAATTATCTTTAGGATAAGCATGCATGTCTATTCAAATGTTGAAATTCTTGTTTGGTGGTTTCAGATATTAAACAAAAAATTACAACCATTAGAAAAACTGACGGTAGGAAAGTGGCCCCATTTATTGTGGTTTTATGTCATATACATGCTTAAAAAGAGGGATATCCAGTCATGTAAAAAACTCATTATGTAAGGTCATTATGTAAATAATGACCTTACATATGAGCATAGCTTTTCAGGGAAACACCAAGTAGAAGCTTTCTTGGAGAAAAACAAGATGAAGCGTGACTGGTCCACTATCAGAACAAAGGTCATGAACGAACGCGCTAAGTGGCAAAAAATAATGGACAAAAGGATGCACAATATGAAAGATAAATCTGTGGAGCAGTTAAAATAACATACAGGCCTGATGATGCTTATGGGAGGCAACATAAGCCATTGACTCTATATGCCCCTTGTCATTGCCTTGGTGCCCTTTGAAATGTTCCCATATTTACATTTTCCTCATACTATACCTCATACCTCATACCTCATTTAGATATTCCTTTTACCATGGGAAAATTGCCTTGCCCTTAAAAGTATCAGACCTGAAAATGACATTTACTTATTATGACATTTAGCTTGCATTTTGTTGCAACCTTGCAGAAATAAGTGCAAGCATGTGACCCGCTCTGTGAAAATGAGTCACAAGTCACAAACTTGAAAAATTGAAATTTCTGCGTGGCTTTAATATTTTATTGATTGAAATTGACGTCAATTTCAATCAATAACATATTAAAATCAATGATTTTTTTGTGTGAGTAGGTTGTTTCATTTCTGTCATTTGTTTTCCTTTCGAATGCCTTTTTCCTAAGAATCCAATTGTGCTAATTATGCAAATTATTGATTACTAAAAATGGCATATCTCCATAATGCAATTTTTCAAATTTGCAACTTGTGACTCATTTTCACAGAGCGGGTCACATACAAGCTTGCGGCAAGCTCATTAAGATTGCTGCAAGCTTGTGGCAACAGCAAGCTCATTTTTCTGTATTCATCTTTAAAGAAGTTATTCGGTCAGTTGCTATTTTCTACAAAACTTCAAATACTCTCTGAAATGGATCACCAGCTGGTGATCTATTTCAAAAATAGAATATATGTAAACACTGACAAACACACTTGACTATATTTTGGGTATGATGGAAGAAGCTGTTTTCACATTTATCTGCATATCAGTTTCACTGAATCTTTGAATCCTGATTAATGTTAAATCTATTGCAAATTAATTGATTCTCGTGATTGTTAAAGATCTGTTGAAGATGTTAATTGTTAAATAATGACATAAAACACAATAAAGAGGGCCACTTTGATTCCGTCACGTTAGCAGTTTTTCCAATGGTTGTTATTTATTTTTAAATACCTGAAACCGACCAACAAGTGTTTCAACATGTGAATGGACATGCAAGCTTATACTAGAACTAATTTGAGTTGTTTTTTTAAATTTTCTTATTTTTTATTTATTTTATTTTTTTACCCTAAAATTTCCATAAAAATTGGACGGAAAAAGTTACCTCACTTTTCCGTCCATTTGTTGATGGAAATTTTAGCGTAATTAAAAAAAAATAGTAATAACTCAAATTATCTTTAGGATAAGCATGCATGTCTATTCAAATGTTGAAATTCTTTTTTGGTGGTTTCAGATATTTAAAAAAAATTACAACCATTAGAAAAACTGACGGTAGGAAAGTGGCCCCCTTTATTGTGTTTTATGTCATATACATGCTTAAAAATTGAGGATATCCAGTCATGTAAAAAACTCATTATGTAAGGTCATTATGTAAATAATGACCTTACATATGAGCATAGCTTTTCACAGTCAGTGCCCTATATACATGTTTAAAAATTTAGGATAATATATCCAGTTATGTTAAAAAAAAATAATTGACTCAAGACAATCACTTGACTTGAGTGTAACTCAGTCACAATATTTATTGACACGGCTCGACTCATTACCAACAAATATTGAGTCACTGCAAGCAAATGACTCAACTCAACATGACTCGACTCGAGTCTCTGAAAAAAGGCTTGACTCGTCGACTTGATATTTCAAAGATTTTACAACCTATTGTTTCAGTTTACGGTAACACCATGTGTTTATCTCAACTATCGTGAAGCTGAGGTACAGGTTCTGAAAAGAATAACCTGTGAAGTCCCCATGGTTTTTCCTGAACCATATTAACCCGTGAAGTCCCCTTGGTTCTCCCTGAACCATATTAACCCGTAAAGTCCCCTTGGTTTTCCCTGAACCATATTAACCCGTGAAGTCCCCTTGGTTCTCCCTGAACCATATTAACCCGTGAAGTCCCCTTGGTTCTCCCTGAACCATATTAACCAGTGAAGTCCCCTTGGTTCTCCCTGAACCATATTAACCTGTGAAGTCCCCTTGGTTCTCCCTGAACCATATTTTTCACTTAGCGACAGTAGAAAAAAGTGTTGCCCGACATTGGTTCTCCCTTGAACCTTTCTCACTTAGCAAGGTTGCGATACGAGTTGTGTGATAAGGATAAGGTTCTTTTCAGAACCTATATCTCAGCTTTGCGATAGTTGAGATAAACACATGGTGTTACCGCAAACCGAAACGATATCGATATTCCACCATGCAAAGCCTCAAATCTTATATTTTACAACCTACCCAAAATAAATGTTCAGTTTCATGCATTACCTGATATAGAATGCAAAATTCAAGCAAAGTAAAAATGCCTCCCATGCAAAGAACAACGCCTGTCTTTGCCCTTTATATTGTACAAACTTAAAAATTCTCAATCCTGTAACAGTTTTGAAAATGATTGTTTTCTTTAAAATAGTCCAGTTCAAACCAAATAATTCAGGGATATTTGATTTATTATCAAGGTAATACCAGTAAAATTAATGAAAAACGTATCAATTACCTAAGATGTAGCCTTAAATAGGAATGTTTCCACGCAAAGAAATATCATTTAGTGCAATTGTGTTCAGTGGAGCAAGTAACTTTTTGTCTTTATTTTTGTGGCTTCTTTTTAAGCTTTAGAAGACATTTAAATAAATAAAAATTTGATGATGTAATTTCTATGTTGTGTATATAAATGCAATGTGTTTTTCTCCATTCAGTGATCTAGACTTGGACAGAGACTTGGACATTTGATTTATTTCACCATTTTCCATGAATTTCAGTATACATACTGTAGGCAGCTTGTTGTTTTAAAGTGCATGTATTATTTCCAGAATTATGTAAAAACAACAATGGTACGATGAGAAGATTCCTTTAATTATCTTTCTACATTGGAATCCTACATTACTGAATATATTGTACTTCCCAAATGTGTGTTGGACTATTTTAAAAACTACAGACAGTAAATGATTGAACTTTAGTGATCTTAACTTTCATTCAAACCCAATCCTGGTGTGTTTGTCATGAACACTGATCTCTGGTTTTCTCAATGTATTTATTTATTTATTTATTTCATTTTATTTTCTGTGTTTGTTGTGGTTGTTGGAGCCGGAGGGGCTTTCATCTTTAAATAAGTAATTCTGTCAAACATGTTGCTAATTTCTGAAAATGACATATTGAAAAGGACATTGAGATATATTTTAATGAATATCAAATTCTGTCATTCAAAATGCCTGTCCATGGATCAACTTCAAATACTCTCTCAAATGGATCGCCAACAATAGAATATGTGTAAACACTGACAAACGCACTTGATTATATATTTCGGGTATGATGGAATAAGATCTGTTTGGGATGCTAGTTGTTAAATAATAACCTTACACATGAGCATAGCTTTTCACAGTCAACGCCCTATATACATACTTAAAAATTGAGGATAATATATCCAGTTATGTAAAAAAAAACATTAAAAAAAACAGATTAAATGTTGAATCTTTGCATCTTCAGCAATTATCAGTGCTGTAATGATTCAAGACAATCACTCGACTTGAATGAGTGTAACTCGAGTCCCAATTTTTATTGATTCATTACTAGCAAATGACTCAACTTAACTTGAGTCACTGCAAGCAAATGATTTGACTATTCAAGTCTCTGACAAAAAGACTTGGCTCGACTTGATATTTCAAAGATTTTACAAACTACCCAAAATAAATGTTCAGTTTCATGCATTACCTGATATAGAATTCAGAGTAAAAGTAAAAATGCCTCCCAATGTTCAAAGAACGCCTGTCTTTGCCCTCTATAATGCACATACTTAAAAATTCTCAATCCTAACAGTTTTGAAAATGATTGTGTTTTCTTTAAAATAGTCAAATTCAAACCAAATAATTCAGGAATATTTAGTTTTGTTATCAAGGTAATACCAGTAAAATATATGAAAAATGGGTCAATTATCTAAGGTGTAGCCTGTTAATGAACTATTCTAGAAGGGAATGTTTCCACGCAAAGAAATATCATTTAGTGCAATTGTGTTCAGCGGAGCAAGTAACTTTTTGTCTTTATTTTTGTGGCTTCTTTGTTAAGCTTTAGAAGAATTTTTTTTAAATTTCTAGAAATGTTTTGTACATAAATGCAATGTGTCCATTCAGTGATCTAGACTTGGACAGAGACTTGGACATTTGATTTATTTTACCATTTTCCATGAATTTTAATTTACATACTGTAGGCAGCTTGTTGTTTTAACACTTCGGCTCAATTGATATTCATTTATACGCGGCCTCAGCACCTATACTACACCGTGTAGTAGGTTGTAAATCGTTAATTACATGGGTAAATGAACTGATTTTCCCAATTTTATTAATTTTATCTTGTTTCAGAGGGTCTAGAAATGTTTTCTATCAAAAAAAAAAATTTTGTAAATTTTTATGTTTTTCTTAGAAAGATAATTACTAATTAATACTAAAAAATCTCATTTTCCCCCAAAAAACCAAAAAAATACTCATTTTTAAACACAAAACCTGTACTTTTTTTACTCAATAGTAGTCCAGTCTACTATATACATGCTGCAATATACACAAACCCATTGCCCATTCATAAAAAGCCACCTGCTATCGATCGATCACTCAGATACCGCCATCCGACCCCCAAAGAGCCATCCCCAATATCAGCCAACCCCCAACATAGACGTATTTTATTGGTCGAAATACATCAGGCCTGTCAAATGCCATCACAGAGCCATTTGATATGTCTCCCAGACCGCTGCAGGCATGTTATCTGATGGTAATCAGCCGGTGTGTTTACGACCTTGGTGACCCCCAACGCTAAGGCAGTTTGTACACAAATCCCATAGGGACCTCTCAGGAATGGCACTTGCGGCTGGCTTAAAGGGGTGAACGACTTTCCCGAATACTTTAAGATTCTAACACATTATGTCTAATGGTGATCCAAAGGAACTTGCGAAGAATTGAAAATTTTCACCCTTTAATTAAAAAATACTTACACGAATAAAGGAGTGCTACTGCACCGTGTAGTATGGGTGTTCTCACGCAGGGTTAAAGTGCATGTATTATTTCCAGAATTATGTAAAGCTCAGTTACTTCATGAAAAACAACAATGGTACGATGAGAAGATTCCTTTAATCATCTTTCTACATTGGAATCCTACATTACTGAATATATTGTACTTCCCAGAATGTGTATTTGACTATCTTAAAAGCTACATGCAGTGAATGATTATTGCATTAAATTACTACATTGTTGCTGAATCTGTTTCTATCCTTGTTTGTTATGTGTTCCCGTCAGTAATAAAATGTGCCTTGGGTGATGTCTCTTTTGTGTTACACTAGGGGCTATCTTCTGGGGGAATAGATGTGCAAAAATATTGTCTCAATGTGGATATTTGTTAAACATGTGGCAAGAGAGATTACATTTGTGGGATTTCATTTTGATATATAATGTGCTACGAAAATTATCAATAAACAAAAGGAAATAAAGTAAATTCACTTTTTTAATCAGAATATTTTCCTTTAGTTCAATAAAATGCATGGCCATAATTTATACTCAAAATAATAGAGGACAAATAAAGCCCTGTAACCCTCAGACCCCGCCCCCATGTACCACCCATCACTGGAGATATTAAATTCAAACAAATGTATAACTTTTTAGAAGTAAGTAACATGTAGTTACTGGAAATCAATTATTTAGTTAATTAGCATGCCATAGCCATAGTTATGCATTTTTACAAATACAATTGTGTTTCTTGTAATTAACTTTCATACGTTAATTTTATGTTTTTCTTTGAAAGAGGTATTTTGTTTAAACTGCTTTAATGATTACTTTAACATGAACTACATGATACGACATTCTTTCCAGTCGGTTTATTGTTCTGGATTTTTCCAAGTTGTGGATTGCTGCAAATAAAGGTGTCTGTTTGATCCATATTTGCTCCAGTACTGAACTTTCACTGGTGTACGGATTAACTGTACCCTCTTTTCAATGCGTTATTTTCAATCAAAACTCACAGCTCAGAACCCGTCATGAGTTGTGTTTTTTTATTTTCCGTGATTCACAAGATAAAAAGTTGTGAATTTTAACAGTTAAAATATTATGGATATTATAGCTTGCATTTATTGTGACAAAGGTATTCATGTATTGCAAATCTCATTAGTTATTATCATAAACAATATTCTTCTTAATCAGGTGATGTTTAAAAAAAATTGTTGCTTCTGTGATTGAAATGTTTCAGACGAGTTATGGGTCATCATAAGAAGAATTGTTTAATGTCATACCGTCGTAAAAGGAAAGTGAAACAGGAATCAAAGAAACTGCTGCCTCCTAAACAACAGCTGACTTTTGCTGAAGTGCTTGTTGGCTCCAGTACTGATGAAGCAGATGACATAAACTCTTCATCATTGCCCCCGTTTATGGACAGTAGCTCATGTTCTGCTCTGTCAACAGCTTCTGAGCCTACATGCACATCTGCTTCAAGTAGCAGTAGCTCATCATCTATTGTATGGCAATATAAAAATGATCCACTGTACTTGAAGCTTTGTGAGTTTCGGCTTCTACAATATAGACTTAACAAGGTGAGTATCCAAAACATTTCATTCATGTGCCAATTGATTAAGGCAGGATTTTAACATGCCACCTACATGTTAGCATACCGGTGTTCTACCAACTGAGTTCTAAAACCTAGATAATAGATAAAATCATTTTAATGTACTGTACTAAGTCAGTTTCCATTAAGGGTGTGCGTTTTTGGATAATTTTGGAACCGGATACCCGAAATCAGGAAACTTCGGATACCGGAATACCGGTTTTCATTTTTGTAGAAAACATGCCTCCGGTGGTGCACAAATCATGATACAAAATCAATTTTTCTTTACTGTATTTATTAACGTATAAATAGTTAGTCAAACAATTAGGCAAAATTCCCCCCTGTGCTGCTGGTTTGAAGTTGTTTGAAGCAGCCGCTGCCAGACCCTTTTTACGGTCTTACGATTCGATACAGTTGGAGAAAAGTGTATGGAAAGTGTATGTGAAATTCTACAAAGACTTTATTGGAGTGAAATCTCTTGAATTTAAAGATAATTGTCTGTAAAAGTGTACACATTACATTGTTTATGAGTCACAGATTTCTGTTCGCTCCGCTCAAATGTTAAGTCGGAATTTTTTAAAAGTCATTTATGGGTAATTGGAACCGAAAAATGGAACCGGGTAATGACAGTTTTGGTCGGGTATCCGGATACCTGGCACAGCCCTAGTTTCCCTTATGGTTTATTACAGATAAATATGAAAATTATTATGTAACGGTTTTCATGAGATTGCAAACTTGCTGATATTGCTGGTTTGTCTTACCCAGTGGCGTAAATCTGTCAAAAAAAGGGGGGGTATTGAAATTTGTTTCTATAATGTACTACGAAGTACTGAATCTTGAACACCCCCCCACACAAAAACAAACAACTGGCAGGCCCATGGGAGGGGGATGGTTTGAACCCCCATGGTTATGCCACTGGCATACAACCAATCAGAAACCTGTGGCTATCATAAAGGTGACACCCAAATAGACAAAGCAACAACAGAAAAAGATATGTTTAAACAAACCAAATTTACTCCCTTTTTTTTATTAATTTTTTTTTACCACATGGAAAATTCAGGGAGTATATATCCCCTCACCCCACCCCCACCCCCACCCCGGAATTAACACCTGTGGTCTTACCAAAATAAGTTTGTCTAAACTTATTCTTCATAACTTTCTTTAAAAATAATGGCATAATGTATAATTGCTGTTTTATTTTAATTATGACCAACTTTTGGACATTTCGGCAGTAAAGATTTTCCTTTGTCTATTTGTTTGAAATCTAAAATTGAAATTTACTTTGATGAATTATGTTGATTACAAATTATTTCTTAACATTTATATATTTGTTTGGTTATTTCATAGATTAAAGAAGGAACTTTCTTAAAAGAGGAACATTTGAACATCTCTACACCTTGATCTGACCAAGAGAACTTCAGATTCAACTCCATTTTCAGTTTTATTTTTTCTCTTCACTTATATGAATTTTGTTCATTTAACCATTGTGTGTCATTGGAATATGTAAAATAATAATTGTGTATTTTTCTCTGAAACTTTCCAAATAAATAGCTTTCATGCATTCAGTTAAAGAGTGTATACACATAACATTTACCAAATGTTTATACACTTAATTAAGAGTGCTATTTACCACAGTTTCATAAAGAACACTTAGAACACAGAAGGTAAAACAATTTAATAAGACCATTAAGTTACTTTTTATCCAATTAAACTCGATATTAATTTCACTCTTAAGCTAAAATCACGAATGTTCTAAGTTTTGGAAAGAAAGATTTTCAAGATCCTGGGGCTTAATCCTTGAGAATAGGTGAGTACTTTGTACGATCCTGGGGTCTCTTGGGTTGAGATAGGTGACTGGAGTCGATCAATTCCTGACTGAAGGATATTCTTTAATCAAAATAATAGACATTAATTAATTTCACTCTCAAGCTGAAATCACGAATGTTCTAAAATTTGGAAAGAGAGATTTTCAAGATCCTGGGGCTTAATCCTTGAGAATAGGTGAGTACTTTGTACGATCCTGGGGTCTCTTGGGTTGAGATAGGTGACTGGAGTCGATCAATTCCTGACTGAAGGATATCCTTTAATCAAAATAATAGACATTAATTAATTTCACTCTCAAGCTAAAATCACGAATGTTCTAAGTTTTGGAAAGAGAGATTTTCAAGATCCTGGGGCTTAATCCTTGAGAATAGGTGAGTACTTTGTACGATCCTGGGGTCTCTTGGGTTGAGATAGGTGACTGGAGTCGATCAATTCCTGACTGAAGGATATTCTTTAATCAAAATAATAGACATTAATTAATTTCACTCTCAAGCTGAAATCACGAATGTTCTAAAATTTGGAAAGAGAGATTTTCAAGATCCTGGGGCTTAATCCTTGAGAATAGGTGAGTACTTTGTACGATCCTGGGGTCTCTTGGGTTGAGATAGGTGACTGGAGTCGATCAATTCCTGACTGAAGGATATTCTTTAATCAAAATAATAGACATTAATTAATTTCACTCTTAAGCTAAAATCACGAATGTTCGAAGTTTTGGAATGAGAGATTTTCAAGATCCTGGGGCTTAATCCTTGAGAATAGGTGAGTACTTTGTACAATCCTGGGGTCTCATGGGTTGAGATAGGTGACTGAAGTCGATCAATTCCTGACTGAAGGATATTCTTTAATCAAAATAATAAACATTAATTAATTTCACTCTCAAGATAAAATCACGAATAGTCTAAGTTTTGGAAAGAGATTTTCAAGATCCTGGGGCTTAATGCTTAAGAATAGGTGAGTACTTTGTACGATCTTGGGGTCTCTTTGGTTGAGATAGGTGACTGGAGTCAATCAGTTCCTAACTGAAAGACATTTGATTATGTATTTTGTTGAATGTAGGTAAATTATTGAATGTCTTCTGAATGACTATTCAAATAGTTCTTGAAAGCATCACTTGAAGTGTGATTTAATGGTCATTAAATGTCCCCCAAAGCAATGATTATTGAAATAGTTATTAACATGTCTCCTAAATGTATGTATAACCATTCAAATAGTTATTAAACATGTCTCCTAAATGTATAACTACTGAAATAGTTATTAACATGTCTCCTAAATGTATGGATTTAAAACCATTCAAATAGTTATTAAACATGTCTCCTAAATGTATCTATAACTATTGAAATATGTCTCCTAAATGTATGTATAACTACTGAAATAGTTATTAAACATGTCTCCTAAATGTATAACTACTGAAAAAGTTATTAAACATGTCTCCTAAATGTATGCATAACCATTCAAATAGTTATTAAACATGTCTCCTAAATGTATGTATTTAAAACCATTCAAATAGTTATTTCATTTTATCGCCTTCACGATTGGATGCATTATACTTGGCCATACACATCAATAGGGCGCCATCCCATCACTTGCGTTCCGTTTGTATCTGGGGGCCGCTTTATGCAAATTACGGTTCCAGGTCTTGCGTAAGCTGAACAGGGCTTGCTCTGGCCAGGCTGGGGATTTGGCAAGCTGCCCAATTCGGGTCGCGGGCTCTTTCAGGAGTGGCCAGCGCTTTGCTTTTATCGCTATGGTGGTCAGCTTCAACCAATTAGGCTGCCCAAAAAAATGTTCAGGGAAAACTTTGTGATCGGGCGCCAAGTTGTGAATTTCATTTTCGTTGCAGCTTTCCATTAGACGGGATCATCAATTTTTGTTACCGGTTTTCATCACATCAAATACATGACATAATACATGTCATACAATCTTATTTAACATAATTATCATCCTGTGTGTCTTCATAAATTGAGGTCAGCGTCACAGTTTATCTGTGCAGTGGAATTGTCGTCTGACTTTGAGGATTTTATCTTGTAACGTTTTAACTTTTGTTCTTCGCCATTGGACTCCGCAAGCAGATTAATTTTTGGTTATTCATCTGATCACGCTGATCTGACTTTTTGATTCAAGTTAGGCCTAGGCCTATTCGGACGTCAAGTTTTCCTCTCTCGGTGGACAGGCCAAACCCCTGTTAACTTTGTACTGCGGGACACGTTAATAATGCCTAAGCGGCAGATTCGTCGTCCAGCTCGGTTCGAGTCGCCGAACGGACCAGCGGTGTTGCAGGTAGTGCCCGGCAGAGGTCGGGGACGAGGGGGCGCCAGAGGTCAAGGTCGGCGGCCCGCACGGCGGCTCAGGGCGGCATTGGCAGCTACGGCATGTACGGTGACGAGGCCTGCAGCACTGAGTGACAACCCGGTCCCGGTTTCTTCTTTCTCCGATGCCGCTGCAGGGAACGCAAGTACTGCGGGACGTCCAGAGCCGGACACTTTGGCAGAGGCAAGGAGCGACACGGGAGGCTTGGGCCTACATGTAGGCCTACAACAATTACCACCGACCATGCCGACACACGGTGGTCCACTACCCATCCCATCCGTTGTGGGTGAGTCCGGCATCTTGCCACAACCTGTTCTTTTCAGAACATCGATGGCGGGGGGTAACGTTATGCCACCAGTCAATTCGACTGCATCGGCAGGGACTGTTAATAGGCCTAGTACTAGTGCTAGCGTAGGGCATGTAGGGGTTTTGGGCCCTTGTAATGTCAGTGGGGGTGTTGGGCAGTCTCATAATATTAATAATAATGGGTCGGTTTTTTGTCAAGCCGCACCGGCAGCGCAGGTCACCGCACAGTCGGCCGACCCATCAACGGTCTTATCCCCCGTCGGTCAGTTTGGGCGGAATCTTGGCCTCAGCGTTCCGTTTTCCACTTCAAGTTCATCTTTCAGTGGGCCATCCCCCCTACCACCAGTGTATGGTTGTAGTACATTGGATGCGCATGTTCCTCTTGCGCTGAAAGAGAAGATTTGGAGTGGGAAATTTATTGATTTTGCGGCTTTGCACCGGGACAATGCTGTGTTTGCATTGACTCATGCAGACTCGGGGTCGGTTTTGACTCTGGCAGTTGACGGGGATAAGGTGGTTTTTCGGCCGGCATCTGCGCAAAAGAAGAAAATCGATTCTATCGAAAAATGGATGAGTGCCTTTCATTCATTCATGGCCGTTTATACGGTGCGCCACCCGGGCCGCTGTGCAGAGCTCCTGAAGTGTGCTGAAACGGTCAGGATGGCATCTGTGCAATTCCCGGGGCTCGGTTGGCGTTCCTATGACGAGCAGTTTCGTCTGCGCCAAGAAGCCAATCCGGCTCGTTCTTGGGCAGAGTTGGATGTCGAATTGTGGGTGACTGTCGCTGCCGCATCGGTTATAGCTCCCGCCAGTGTCAGGCAGGACATGAATGTTGGGGGGTTTTCTGGTAGGGCTAGTAACCATGGTAACAATTACACTAGTAACACTTCCGGTTATAAATCCCATGTTTGCTTTGCCTATAACACGGAGAAAGGGTGCCGTTGGCAATTTTGTAAGTTTGCGCATAGGTGCAAACGATGCGCCCTCCACGGCCATGGATTAACCAATTGTAGGGTTAACACTAACTTTAGAGCTAAATCAGAGCAGTCTGCCATGTCTGCTGTGCGTAATTTCTCGCCCCCAAGCTCAAGGCGTGTGCAGCCACAAGGCGGTCCAACAGCAATGCAGCCAGTATCCCGGGTTGCAAAGGGCGGCGACCAAGGGGGGGCTGTGCATGCGCAGCAAGCTCACGGGTCTTTTCGTGGCCCCCACGCCAATTAAGGTCGATGTTCTGCGACGTTGGCTTTTTCAATATCCAGACAAACGGGCTGCTGCTCTTCTCCTTGAGGGTTTTTCGCAGGGTTTTAAAATTGGTTTTGAAGGGCCGCGCGTGGCCCGCATGTCTGTTTGCCTTCCCTCGGCTGCACAGCGTCCTTTGGTGGTGGTGGAGAAGTTAAATAAAGAAATTGGTTTGGGTAGGATGGCAGGGCCTTTCGATGCCCCCCCTTTTCCAAATTTGCAATGTTCACCGATTGGTTTAGTTCCGAAGCATGAACCGAACTCCTTTCGGTTAATTCATCATTTGTCATTTCCATGTGGTGTTTCTATTAATGATTTTATTGATAAGGACAAGTGCATAGTTCATTACGCATCATTTGATAAGGCAGTGGACATGGTTATGGGGGCGGGTCCTGGGGCCTGGATGGCAAAATCGGATATCAAGTCGGCCTTCCGGTTACTTCCGGTTGCCCCTTCTGATTATGAGCTGTTAGGTTTTCAGTTCAATGGAAAATTTTATTATGACAAGTGCTTGCCAATGGGTTGTTCTATTTCTTGTTCGCTTTTTGAGTCATTTAGTACGTTTCTTGACTTTAAGGTGCGTCAGGTTGCACAATCGGGGCTTGTTACTCATTATCTGGATGATTTCTTATTTGTGGGTTCCTCGGCGCCATGCTGCGGTTCCGTCCTGCAGTCATTTAAAGGGGTCTGTTCATCTTTGGGGGTGCCGATTGCGGTGGAAAAAACCACAAGTCCCAGTCAATCTTTAGTTTTTCTGGGTTTGGAAATTGACTCCGTTAACGGGCAAGTGCGGGTGCCCCGTGATAAAGTTCAGGCTCTGCGCAGTCAGATACAAGCAACCTTGCACAAAGCAAAGGCAACACTAAAGGAGATTCAATCATTAATTGGGTCTCTCAATTTTGTTTGCCGGGCCATTGCGCCTGGGCGAGCGTTCACTAGGCGTCTCATCGCACTAACCAGGGGAGTGCGGCGGTCGCACTATAAGGTCCGCATTTCGGCCGGGGCCAAACTCGACCTGTTAACTTGGTTGGAATTTCTTGACCATTTTAACGGTATTTCTCCATTTCGGCACAATTTGTCATGTGACAATGGAGTTCTCGAGCTTTTCACTGACGCTGCTGCAAGCATAGGTTTCGGGGGTTTCTTTGGTGGTAAATGGTTCCAGGGCAGGTGGCCCCCTGCACTTTTGGACAACCCCCCATCCATTGCTTTTTTGGAATTCTACCCATTAGTTGTTGCCGTGCATTGTTGGGGTAATTTGTTGGCAAACCGGAAAGTTCGTTTTCGAACAGATAACAGTGCTGTGGTTTATATTATCAATAATCAGAGTTCACGTTGTGATCAGATTATGCAGTTGGTTCGGAATTTTGTGTGTCATTGCCTTATGCACAATATTGTGTTTAAGGCTGTTCATGTTCCAGGGGTGCACAATGACATTGCAGATTCACTGTCTCGGTTTCAGGTCGACCGTTTCAGGGCGTTGGCCCCGGGGGCGGATTCCACCATGACGCCAATCCCGGTGCAACTAAGCATGTTTTAACAGGTGAGGTGGAACGGCTCTTATCAGTAGCTTTTACTGCTAATACTCAAAAAACCTACCAAACAGGGTGGAAGGCGTTTTGTCAATTTCGGAAATGGCGGTTTGACTGCAATTTGGGGGCCTCGGTGCATGACATCCGGGAATTCGTGGCTTGGTTGTCATTGAAACGGTTGGCCCCTACATGATTGCGACTTATGTTTCTGGTGTGGGTTTTCATTATAAGATAATGGGTTTCCCTGATCCGACTCAAGATTTCTTGGTTGGTAAATTGTTGGAAGGGTGTCGCAGGGACCGAACTTTGGGGGATGACCGATTGCCTATTTCGGTCTCAGTCTTATCACATATTTTGGGTGTTCTCCCACATGTTTGTATCAGTCAATTTGAAGTGGTGTTGTTTCGGGCGGCTATGTTAGGTGCATTTTTTGGGTTCATGCGTTTAGGCGAATTTGCTGCCAACTCGAGGAACTATTGGCAGGATTCACTTTTGGGGTTTTCGGATGTGCAATTCCATGGCAAGGGTACGCCTGCGGCTACGGTTCTTGTTAACTTCCGCTTTACGAAGACGGATAAATCCGGTTCCCCTCAGGCCATTCGTTTAGTGCAGTCCAATAACACTTTTATTTGCCCTGTTAAGGCTTTTTCGGATTTTGTTGCGCTGAGGCCCCTTTGCTTGTCAAGTCCATTTTTCTGTCATTTTGATGGAAGTGCTCTTACTAGATTTCAATTTAATGCAGTGTTGAGGAAGGCATTGGCTTTTTCTGGTTTAGGTGGGGCACGTTTTAGTGCGCATTCATTTCGTATTGGTGCAGCCACAACAGCGTTTAATTTGGGGGTTTCTTGTGATGGCATTAAGAACATGGGCCGCTGGCGTTCGGATGCCGTTCGGACTTATATTCGCCCAGAAGCGCGTTGTTTTTTACCAGGGCTTTAACCTTTTGCTTGCTATTGGCGCATTTTTGGGCCCAGGTTTCCTATTCCCACATCGCTATCGGCGCATTTAATTTTTGCGCCCGGAGTCTGTGTTTACTTATGCAAATTTATCCAAGAACTTTTAACCCCTGACCTACATCCGGGTAATTTTGGTTTTATCGTTGTATGGGAGCCATCTTGCACATGCAATCTCCGTAACTTTTCTTACAAAATCTTCAAAAAATCATCGTCTTAGCGTCGCGTCGTTGGAATTCTAGTAGCGTAAAACAAAGGGGTGTGTACCATGAATGCCAAGGTAGCTTTTTGCGAGAATTTCGAGGACTCGGATTCGGTAATCCAGCGGGAGGGAATAGTCCATGAGTCAGTGTACTGCGTGCATTGGTAGCATGCACTAGCATGCACACAGGGTTAAAGGTAACAATTTGTTTTTGTTTGCTTTAATTTGGGCAGGTGACGTTTGGATTGTAGGGGATTCTATCATTCGCCGTGCTCAGCATTCTCTTCAGTGTTACCCCCTAGTGCGATGGAACGGTAAAGGCGGGGCCCGGCTCAGCGATCTTACTGGTTTGTTGTCGGAGCTTGCCGTTTCTGGGCCTCCCCCTGGGCTTATTATTGTCCATATTGGGACTAATGACCTTGTCCCTCTGGATGCCTTTTGTATCCGGCAAAGTTTGCGCATTTTTATGGAGGAATGCTGTGCTCGGTTTCCGGGGGCTCAATTGGTGTGGTCGGACATCCTTCCTAGGGCGTGTTTTTTCGGTGCTTTTTCACAAGCAAAGATGGAAATGAAACGGCGTTCCATCAACAAATGGGCGCGTAAAGTCGGCCCCCGCATTGGGGTGGCGGTTTTAAACCACCTACAATTTAAGTGGTCCCTTTTTCATTTGTTCAGGTATGATGGGGTGCATCTTTCCCAAGTGGGTCTGGAATTGTTCAGGAAAAATCTTCTGGACTGCATTACTGGTTATTTTGTTAATTAAAGTACTGGGGGTGTTAATTGCATTGGGGGGGGGGGGCGTGCCGGTCCTTTCTCCCATGGGGCGCGTTTTGGGCGCGTTTGGCGTTATTCATGGGACAAGGACTGCCACTGCCTCATTTTGTTAATTTTTCCTGTAAAATGAAAGCCGAAAATTGTAAGCATAGTTTCAGCTCCCGATAGTCCAACGGGGCTATTCCAGCCGCGGGTACAAGCGGTGGAATCGAACAGTGCATTTACGGCTAAAATGTAATGTTGACTTAATTGTCAATAATTATTCACTGTATTTTATTTGTTGGCAAGCTGCCAGGTTCTGACTTGTTGGCAAGCTGCCATGGGGGTCTGATCAGCCCATTACAAGTCTTAAATTTTGGGGCAAGCGTGCCCGTGTTTGTATAGGGCAAGCATGCCCTATTTGTTTCATGTAAGTGGTCCCGTGGGCAATGGTGCCCGTCTTTTGGCAAACAATTTTGATTCAGGCAGATGCCCAGTTCTTGAAATAAAAGCAGTAGTTAGCTGCGACAAAATGTCATCAGTGAGTTCATTGTCGATTGTGTATTTGTCCGAGTATAATTCATTTTATCGCCTTCACGATTGAATGCATTATACTTGGCCATACACATCAATAGGGCGCCCTCCCATCACTTGCGTTCCGTTTGTATCTGGGGGCCGCTTTATGCAAATTACGGTTCCAGGTCTTGCGTAAGCTGAACAGGGCTTGCTCTGGCCAGGCTGGGGATTTGGCAAGCTGCCCAATTCGGGTCGCGGGCTCTTTCAGGAGTGGCCAGCGCTTTGCTTTTATCGCTATGGTGGTCAGCTTCAACCAATTAGGCTGCCCAAAAAATGTTCAGGGAAAACTTTGTGATCGGGCGCCAAGTTGTGAATTTCATTTTCGTTGCAGCTTTCCATTAGACGGGATCATCAACCCGCCTCCACCCCTGCACCAACCCATTTTTTAAAGTAGTTCCAACATGGAGGAAGGAAATACAGTGTTTCCTTCCTCCATGGTTCCAACAACGCTCCAGGCGTTATTCATGGGACAAGGACTGCCACTGCCTCATTTTGTTAATTTTTCCTGTAAAATGAAAGCCGAAAATTGTAAGCATAGTTTCAGCTCCCGATAGTCCAACGGGGCTATTCCAGCCGCGGGTACAAGCGGTGGAATCGAACAGTGCATTTACGGCTAAAATGTAATGTTGACTTAATTGTCAATAATTATT
Organism: Zoroaster sp. YZ-2022; assembly: GCA_029582265.1. Lineage (NCBI taxonomy): Eukaryota > Metazoa > Echinodermata > Asteroidea > Forcipulatida > Zoroasteridae > Zoroaster > Zoroaster sp. YZ-2022. Next base: position 99,987,048 of record CM055816.1, on the reverse strand, counting down.
CACTGTATTTTATTTGTTGGCAAGCTGCCAGGTTCTGACTTGTTGGCAAGCTGCCATGGGGGTCTGATCAGCCCATTACAAGTCTTAAATTTTGGGGCAAGCGTGCCCGTGTTTGTATAGGGCAAGCATGCCCTATTTGTTTCATGTAGGCCTAAGTGGTCCCGTGGGCAATGGTGCCCGTCTTTTGGCAAACAATTTTGATTCAGGCAGATGCCCAGTTCTTGAAATAAAAGCAGTAGTTAGCTGCGACAAAATGTCACCAGTGAGTTCATTGTCGATTGTGTATTTGTCCGAGTATAATAAACATGTCTCCTAAATGTATCTATAACTATGGAAATAGTTATTAACATGTCTCCTAAATGTATGTATTTAAAACCATTCAAATAGTTATTAAACATGTCTCCTAAATGTATAACTACTGAAAAAGTTATTAAACATGTCTCCTAAATGTATGCATAACCATTCAAATAGTTATTAAACATGTCTCCTAAATGTATCTATAACTATGGAAATAGTTATTAACATGTCTCCTAAATGTATGTATTTAAAACCATTCAAATAGTTATTAAACATGTCTCCTAAATGTATCTATAACTATTGAAATAGTTATTAACATGTCTCCTAAATGTATGTATAACTATTGAAATAGTTATTAAACGTGTCTCCTAAATAATGTCCTTAATGCAGGATTGTTAAAGGGGCAGTATCGTCACAGGGCATGGAATCGGTGTCCTAATGAACACAATGACTGATAATTACTGACTCATTTATGCAGCAGCAACGGTAATATGACCTTATCGTGTGTTATTAGTTTCAGTCACCGAGCTAATCTAAAACTAGCACTCCGATTACATGCCCTATTGATCGTGACGACATTGCCCCTTTAAAGTAAGATCAGATTAGTACCTCAATATTATTTTTTTTTAAATTAAATATAAATAAAACATCCTCTGATGTCAACAGTATGATTAAAATCCATGTTCATATTGAAAAACAGTGGTAGTATTGTGTCTTATTATGTACGGATTGTAATTATTCCGTCAGCTTTAATATAATTAAGCTGTTCAGGGGCTGATGACCAGACTAATTGCGTAAAAATTGAGGGGAGTAGCATGATCTTTTCACTCGGTTGTGGGGCAAGGTCAGCTTTTAAGGAATTGGTTCAATGAGGTAGACACTGACCCCGTTCCTCCCAACTAAGGCATTTTGGGACAATTTTTTTTCTTTCCATTTTTTTCTCATGTAAAAAACAAAATCGACAGGGCCTTTGTGATCTCTGAGACCCCTGCCCACAATGCGCACTTGTGTTTAAAAATTAAAACTAATCAATTACAAATCTACAAATTTACTTTCCAACATTCCACATGACCAATATCTGCCTTAAAAAAATAACAATATTAATAACTGCTGGATAGTACTTAGGGAGACTGTCTCCTTAAGACCAAATTGCAATGTCTCCAAATGGACCCTCATAAATTTAAAAAAAATAAGGAGACAAAAATTACTACAAAAAATTGTTATATCTTGGATAGAAAGCATAATTATACAATTTGTTTCTGCAATTGATAGATACTAGAGCTGTTAATAAATTAAGTGTTGAAAAGTAAAATTTGAAATATTAATTCTTTCAAAATTATACAAAAAATGAATTGTCTCCTAAAAGATATGTTAAAAATGATGTCTCCTAAATATGCTATTTACCATTATTATTATTATTATTATTATTATTATTATTATTATTATTATTATTATTATTATTATTATTATTATTATTATTATTATTATTATTATTATTATTATTATTATTATTATTATTATTATTATTATTATTATTATTATTATTATTATTATTATTATTATTATTATTATTATTATTATTATTATTATTATTATTATTATTATTATTATTATTATTATTATTATTATTATTATTATTATTATTATTATTATTATTATTATTATTATTATTATTATTATTATTATTATTATTATTATTATTATTTTCAGAACTGGGACGGATGAGGAATACACTGAAAAAAACCAACTGCTTCAGGAGATAAAGGACCTGAAACAAGCAGCTTCATGTGCGTCACAGCAAAAAGAGCAAAAGAATGGAATCAAGCACTGCTGGGGCCATAGATGTCCGCTTGGCCTCAATGAGGGGACTGTGTTGTAAGTTTCTAGCAGAATAAGTCTCTGTTATTCATATGGTGTATCACTTTCTAGCATTGCTTGCATGATATTGCATGGCTTTTCAAACCTTTGCTGTCATGATGAGCCAAAAATAAAATATAAATAATTAAGATATAGCAGACAATGTTTTACTCAAAAAGGGTAGTTTGCATCTGAAAGTTTATTTGTACAATTGCAGACAAGTTTAATCTTGAGAAAATATTTATTAGATTTAACATGTAAAACAAAAATCAGAACATGAGTTTGTTTGCTGGTTCTCAAAATGAGCCCAAGTTTTGATTACAGTGTCATAGTTCACTATTGTGCTGTGTCTCTTTGATTCTGAATTGAAATGAAGTTTTTGCTCAAAACCATTGCTCGTTGTCTATATATATTGTTTAAATCATAAGTTTTTACAAAATCAATGTTTCGAAAACAGACAAAATATAAATGCAAACAATTTTAATAATCCATAACTTCAAATTGATTTCAACAGCCACAACAGATGATTCTGCCACGCTTTCTGCGCCTGTGGAACCTAAAAGTAAGTTTTTAAAATCAAATACCACATCACAATTACCCAAGTTTAATAATAGTTCCACTGGACTGTAGCCAAAAGATTGAAAATACAACCCTACCATTATTTTATTACATTATTTTCCAGAATCCAGGCTTAGCTCAGGACAGAAATCTCTGCAAATTATCAACCTGCTTGCACACAAACATGATGCAGAGATGGAAATAAAGAAGAGACAACTAGAGTTGGAGGAGCGAAGGATTGCTCTGGAAGAAAGGAAGCTGGCGCTGGAAGAGCTAAAAACCAGGAAAGGCCAAACCTGTCATGAAACATGAAATATTTTCATGCACTTTTGCGACCCTTATCCAAAAACATGTTTCTTAGATTAACCCTATTAGAACCAGGCTTTTTCTTTCTTTTTTGGACTCACTTGCGAAAGATCGCACTGTGGTCATTTACGGTTGGAAGTGGACTATTAAAACCTGCATGCGTCACTTCAAGTGTATTTTCCGCATTGACTTTTTGAAAGTGGTGATGCCCATGAAGATGGATCAACTTCAAGTAGCCTTAAAATTTGGAACTTTGAAGGGAAAAATGTGTGTTTGTGTGTGAATAAAAAGTAATTGAGTTTTGACCAAGAAAGACTTTTTGTGTTAATGTGCGTTTCTTTCTGAATGTTTTTCCCATTATTTTAGGTAAAGAAAGTTGTATAAACGTCCGCTAATAACCGATTTAATTGTCTCTGACGCCTAAACAAATTTAGCGGTGGGTCCAGTAATTGTAAACAAAACAAACCCAGATGAAGACCCGGCCAAACACGCCATTGAATCACATACATGTTCTTGTCTAAAATATCCCTTTTTTATTTATTAAATCACGTATATTATTTACCTCGCCAATGCAATGAGGAGTGTCCCTTGACCCTAGCCCAGATGGGACCCGTCTCCGTTGCGTCGCAGTGCAACGGAGCTAGACGTCCAACCTGGGCTACCTTGACCCTTATGTCCACCAAAGATCCGTCAATGAGATGTACCAGTTGTTCATTTAATTTTCATTTAGTGTGTAATTCTTGGAATAGTAACTAGGCTTTTTGGATGCTGCCTAACACTTACATCAATATCAAACCGACCATACTTCGCATGGTCTGCTTGTTCTGCCTGTTGGGCTTGATAAAGTAGCACTGTTAGTACATCCTCATCGTCAAGGAGTTTATCTTCGCCTTGAAGGAGCATTATTGTCATTAGATCGTCTTCGTCCATTCTAAAATGTATCACAACAACAACATTGTTTTCCTCACAAAATACTAATGTTGCTCTGATAAAAGTGCCCGAGTACATATTTTAATTCTTCAAAAACAAAGTATTCCCCTCAAAGAACAAAATAAATAAAACAAATTTCATTTAAATCTAGTAATCTTACCTATAGTTTTACGACGATTGGTGGTCACGGACACTCGCACGTAGACTTTTCATGTAGTCGTTCAACTGAACGTTTAAACGCGCATTTTGACGCGCGTGAAACTATTGCAAAATTCAAATAATTATTGCGTAACATGCTCGCGTTCACGCGCACGTCATACGTGCATCTAAACCTCACTAATGACACGATACAGCACCTACACTCTTCACCGCATCACATTGTTGAACGCACAGGGACTCTCCATGTCTGGTAGACTTGCCGAGGCCGGGCCGCAGCAGCAAAATTACAGCGCAAATACAAGACATCGATCACAAATTAGAACAAAATAGCGAGCTAAGCGCAGAGGAACTGCAGACTGTTATTTCTCGTACAACGGGCAATGTCATTCCGCAGCCGACCATTCGACGGGCCAGGAGGAAGCTTGGATGGGTTCTCAAAGGTACTAGTTACTGTCAAGATGATTTGAGGGCGCTGTTCGTTGTAGCTGCCATGTTTTAAATTTTGTTCTTCAAGTATACTTTTTAAAATCTGTTTAAATCTTCGGTATTTTTAAACATCCAGTTTTTACTTGTGTGGATTGTTTTTCATCAATATATTGTCGTCAAGTACAGTACTTTAATTGTGAGTTTAAATTTGTCTTCGTGTTTCTTGGGAGTAAAACAGTTTTTATCGTTACACTTGTATGTTGTAACGTAACTGCGCCGCCATTTTTAAACATTTAGTCCAACTTCCAAGTGTGGATTGTTTTCTTCGGTATATTGTCGTCAAGTACATTACTTCAGTTTGTGAGTCTGAATTTGTCTTCTTGCTTTTTGTGAGTAAACAAGTTTTTACCGTTGGACTCGTCTTGACTTGTGTTTTGTGAGCTAACGCAACCGTGTCGTCATTGAACATTGTTTGTTGACAAGTTAAGTAGGCCTACGACTGTACGAGCCTACAATCTTTAATCGCACTTGCATCGTATCGTATAGTTGAATGCGGTATGTCAACAATCAAATCGGGATTACTCCTGTTCCTGTTTGTGACTACCCAAATTTGGATACAATGTTTGGATCCTGCAAAGTGGCATCTACAAATATCACCATCGCCTCCACCATGGTTCTATACACGATTAGGCAGATATACATCAGGTATGCGGACCCCTCGAGGATTTCATTTTTCTAGTCTTCCACTTTGTAAATGGAGCAAGCATGGATATATCTGTCTTCAGATCAATGGTCACGATCCGCCTTTGGACTTGACTATATGGATGGATATTTCTTTGAATCCGGGACCCAATGGAATTGATGGCTATCACAATGTTACAGCAAATTCGGGTGACAGCTATTATGCGGATCGCACTTCAACAATTTTTCATCAACAATCTTTGGGCTTACAACAGTGTGTTTTTTCGCAAAATATACATTGTTGGTATTCCCGCAATGAGCTACTGGATTTACGGGGTAATTACTCCCTTCCGGAATCAACTATCTCAGAAATTGCATGGCTGAAGAAGTTTAAACATTGTCGAGGTCGTAGGGCTGGAAAACGAACATACCGTCATATAACAGTTCGCGAGTCTGATGTCAACAGGATTAGCGCCAAGAACAATCGGACAGTTAATTTTGAGAATTTAACTAAGATTCCCAAAATTTGTACTACCCGAACATTCTGTTTGCCTTCTGTAATGGTGTTTAATTCACGTTCATTGATTAATAAGATGGATGAATTTCGATCATTTGTGCATGATAATCATATCAATATTGCATGTATTTCTGAAACTTGGTTTAGGAATGATACCTTAATTAATCAAATCTCTGTTGAGAATTTTTGTCTTTTTGCTAAATCCAGAACCAATCGCCGTGGTGGTGGGGTGGCTTTGTATACACATGAGTCACTCCATACAGTTAGCTATGATGTACCAATTCCAGAGCAACTTGAAGTGGTTTGGGTTAAGATGAGACCTCCGGTATTACCAAGGTCTATTTCTAATTTGTTTTATTGTGCAATTTACTCGCCACCCAATGATCCTAATGCTGAACTCTTGATTAGCCACTTACAGGAAACAATAGATAAGATTACTTTAGACTGGCCAAATGCGGGTATTGTAATTGCTGGTGACATGAACCAACTTGATGTTGGTCAACTAATAACGGGTGATTTTTGTCAAGTGGTTGATTGCCCCTCACGAGAGTTAGCGATTTTGGATAAAATCATTACAAACGTAGCTTGTTATTATGAACCTCCAGTCAGTAGGGCTCCATTGGGACGTAGTGATCACAATATCATTTATTGGAATCCCGTGCAGAGTTTTCAGAAGTTTTTAAATACCACTCATTCGAGGACAGTTAGACCGCTGAAGCAGTCTGCGGTCCGGGAATTTGGTCAGTGGATAACTCGTTTTGAATGGCTAGATGTTTATTCTTCTGGGGGCACTCAGCAGAAATGTGATGTATTTTACAGTATTTTGAATAATGCGATTAAGGAGTATTTTCCTATAAAAACCATTAAGTTACATGTAAATGATATGCCATGGATGACTTCGGAAATAAAGAGTTTGATTGTACGTAGACAAGCTTTATTTGCACATGGTAATTTGAGATGGAAAACTGTAAGAAACAAAATTATCAGACTCATAGCTTTGGCAAAGAAAGATTATTACCATGGCCGTATACAGAGGTTAAAGACTAAAAATCCAACCGCATGGTATCGTACAATTAAACTAATGACATCCGGTGTTACATCTGAACTTTCAATTGTTCCTCCGCCTGGTGTTGACATTAATGATAATTTGGCCATTGCTAATAGTATTAATGATATTTTTACTTCAGTTGCTGATGATTTGGGTCCTCTTGATTTGACAAGCCTTCCTGCTTATTTACCATCTCCTGAACCTTGTTCTTCGGTTCATGTTTGGGAGGTTTACAAACAACTTAGGAAGATTAAGTCTCGGAAGGCTGGGGGTCCCGATGGTATCCCAGTTTCTCTTATTCATGAATTTGCTTACGAACTGTGTAAACCTCTGACTAACATTTTGAATTCATCGTATCAGGAAGGTTTGGTTCCAAATCAGTGGAAAAAGGCTATTGTTATTCCCTTGCCAAAAAGTTTTCCCCCTTCTTGGAATAATCTTCGACCTGTGTCCTTAACTGACCATTTTGCAAAGATTTCAGAACATTTTATTGTTCAATGGATTACCTCAGATATACACATTAATTTGGATCCAAACCAGTTTGGTAGTAGGAAAGGGGTTTCAACAGCTCATTATCTTGTCAAATTAATTGATAATTTATGTTCCCATGCTGAGTTATCTAAGAGTCATAGTAGTCTAGTGGTTACAGATTTTAGTAAGGCTTTTGATCATATTGACCATAACATTCTTGTAAAGGACTTGATTCGTCTAGGAACGCGTCCTTCTATAATTCCTTGGATATGTAGTTTTTGTCCGAAAGATCTCAATGTGTCAGGTACAAAAATTTGTTGTCCAATTTTAAAATTCTTAACGGTGGTGTACCACAGGGAACGAAATTTGGTCCATTGGGTTTCCTTGCAAAGTTTAATGATGCATTAAGTCCGTGTAATGATATGGTCAATAATGGTAAAGTTCTTTGTCTGAAATATGTAGATGATATGACTATTGTACAGAACCATTTTAACAATGAACGAACAATCATTCAGGATTCTTTGGATGTATTTGGTGACTGGGCACAACAAAATAACATGAACATTAACTCATCTAAATGTGCCAATATGAATGTGTGCTTTATGAAAAATGTTCCCCAGTATGAGCCCCTTTTTATCATGGGTTCTGCTCTTGAGGTGGTGGATTATGTAAAAATTCTTGGAATCTGGATTAGTTCTAACCTTAAATGGGATAAACACATAGATCATATTTATCGTAAGGCCAATAGTAAGATATACATGCTGAAACTGTTAAAAAAAAATTAACTTATCTCTACCAGATTTGTTAACTGTATACAAAGGTTACATCCGGCCTTTAACTGAATATGCAACTCAAGCATGGAATGCAGGTTTAACTAAAAGCTCAGAATGATAAATTAGAATCCATTCAGAAACGAACCCTTAAAATTATATTGGGTAAAGATTATGGTGATTATCATTCGTCTCTTTCTAAATGTAATATTGTATCCTTGCAAAATCGGAGAAAGGATTTATGCCTGAAGTTTGCTACTTCATTGCAAAACTCTGATTTATTTGGAGATTGGTTGCCACAACAAAGACATACTACTGTGCAATATCAGCTTAGACATGCTAACAAATTAACTCAATTTAAGTGTAAGACTAATCGGTTTAAAAATAGTCCTATCCCTTATTTTGTCAATATTTTGAATGGTAATTAGTTATGTGTCCTATTTTGTGTATGTATTTTTAATGTTTTATTATGTATTTAGTATTTGTTGAGTGTGGTTAATTGTTTACTTTGCCTCAATTTAGCCTTTGGCTACAAGTGCAATGTTTTAATAAACCAGAAATAAAAAAATAAAAAAACTCATTCGGGAAGCCAATCGGCCCAAGCGCCTAGATTTTGCGAGGCTGTGTCTTGCCAATAAAGACACATTCGATGATGTCATCTGGTCAGATGAGAGTTCAATCCAGATCGAGCGACATACCAAGAGATCTTTCCGGAAAATGAATATACCAGCTGCCCTCAAAGAAAAACCCAAGCATCCGCTAAAAGTCCACGTGTGGGCTGGGATTTCCATGCAAGGCGCAACTGGCATAGGCGTTTTCGATGGAATCATGGCCGCAGATTATTATTGCGATACTATTCTGCGCCAGTAGCTGAACTCTTTTCTGACCAGCCGGTTGGGTAGGGCGCACCGCTTCCAGCAGAACAACGATCCTAAGCACACAAGTAGGGCAGCGCAACAGGTTACGGACGAGCTGCGCATCAACTGGTGGCGTACACCAGCTGAGTCTCCAGATATGAATACAATCAAAAACCTATGGGCGGAACTGAAAGGCCACTTAAGGAAGCACGTTAAGCCTTCAACCAAGGCACAGCTGATTCGAGGAATTCAGCAGTTTTGGGCACAGAAGATGACTGTGGAGAAGTGCCAAAAGTACATAAGTCATCTGCATAAAGTCCTACCAAAACTCGTGGAGAGAGAAGGCAGAGCTTCAGGGTACTAGACAGGCCAAGAGCTACCAAAAACCACCGGCTCTTTTCAGAGCCACATACATTCCAAAAAGAGAACTTTATAATATGTCTGTCATTATAGCGAGGTTAACAAATTTTAAATAAAGCAAGGCTAACGTTATACCTAATTGGAATTAATTAAACAGACAATACTAATTTAAAAAATACAATTAATAAAAAAAAATTAAAGGTTATTTATTTTTATATTAATCACCATAATAACATTGGCCTAATTTAAAACTTTTTTTTATTTTATTAAAGCTAGAACTTAGATGGATATTTTTTTTAACAAACAGATTGATCCAAATTAAGACGACGAATCTATTAACAAGTTATTAATTTAATACTTGTGAATTTTGCAGAATTATGTGACTGGTGTTTGTATTTTTATTATTTTAGTGAAAACACCGATCGATTTAGTTTGTGACAGTAACTACTGTGTATACGGCCGGCTACGGCCGAGCATACGGCTGGGAGGAAGAATTCTAAAAAAATCAGCACTATAACGTCATCGGATCTACTTGGATTTCTAGTTTCTGAAGGCTCCAACTAACAGATTGATCCAAGTTAAGACAACAAAACTATAAACAAGTTATAATGTAATATTTGTGAATTTTGCTGAATTATTTGACGAATATTTGTATTTTTAATATTTTACTGAAAACCCGATCGATTCAGTTGGTGACATGTAGTAGCGATGCGTGGTGCGCATACGGCTGGGGAAAAATGTATCAAAAATCACCACTACACGTCATCAGATCGATTTGGATTTCGGGTTTCAGTTTGTTTATGGCTGTGAGGATCTACCCGTGCCGCCGCTTTGCAGTACATGTACATGCACATCATGCGCATTATCATGGAATTACAGAAGCCATGGCTCGGGGCGGTGAAAATAGGCAACGTTCATTCTCACGTTTTCTCGTAAAACTCTCGCGTGAGGAATAAGCTTTATCGCGATAAACTTATCGCGTGGGCAATAAGCTTTATCGCGATAATCTTATCGCGATAATAATGGTGACATAATACCGACGGCTATTTATACTGTTCGCCTAAAACCTTATCGCGATAAGGTTATCGCGATAAAGTTATCGCGATAAGGCAACATTTATCGCGTGGAGCTTAGCGCGACAGTCTACTTACTTTTGATTGCAGAACTCATTCCATCAATAATCAGATAGTAGGCCTATATATCGACAGGCGATTTCAAATCCACGACTGATCATATTTCGTCGCGTCGGTGCAACAAGGTCGTGACTCGCATTTTTTCTAGAAATGATTTTTTTGGAAAGTTTATCTTGGTAAGGTATTTTTTTATGTAAGTAACTTTTTTTCCGAAAAAGAATTATTAATTAGGAATTATTAATTAAAGTTAAAAGGTCGTATGATGGAAGTTGGTATTTTGTTGAGTGTAAAAAGGTCGTATCTCCTGAGCAATCTTGTGCACCAACGCCGTATCTATTTGTCGAAGTCTCTATCCATTCGTGAAAACGCACGCATACGAAACAAATACAGCGCTTCATTAATTATTATTATTAAAGACGACTGGAATAAAGACTATCATCGCTGTTGCATTGTGGGACCTTACGCTAGCGCATCCGACGACAACGCGAACAGAGTACTCAGCAGAGTGGAATACCGGAGTTAGTCACCTATTTCCGACGTCGTTTACTTTATGAAATGACATGATTGTATTGTAACCGTTCATGACGTTCGGCGTAATTAATATATGCCGGTTCCAGTTGTCTTCGTAAGGAACCATGATTTTGTTTTTCGTCATCTTTAGATGATACAACGTATTTATTTATTAATTATTTATTATTATTTTTTTTTTTCTTTTCTTTTAGATGGATTCTTCAGACACTGAGGAGAGCATGTCATTATCCTCCGATGATGAGCCACTTTATGACCAAATCCCGCTTTCATTTTATGCAACTAAGATCAAGAATCAGACCATCTTTTCTCCAGACAACGAAGCTAGGCCATGCACGTCAGGGAAGCAAAATGAATCAGCGAGTCATATTTAGCATTACACCCTAAAAACGGATTGGTTGAAAAAACTACCAATATGTTGGTTGTCCAGCAACCAATCACATTGGTTCAGCCATAAACCAATCCGTTAAACAATACATTGGTCAATAGTGACCAATGTGATTGGTTGTCAAGCAACCAATCGCATTGGTTCAACAATGAACCAATCCTTATTGGTTGATATTGGTCACAATTCGTGACCAATAGGTTGGTTGTCAAGCAGCCAATCACATTGGGTCAGCAATTAACCAACCTTCAATGGTTGACATTGGAATAGTGACCAATAGGAAGCCACCAATCACAGTGGTTCAGCAATGAACCAATCCTTATTGGTTATTGGTTCAGACATGAACCAATCCTTATTGTTTTAACCAATACATTGGTCCACTAGTGGCCAGTTAGGTTGGTTGTCCGGTAACCAATCACACTGGTTCAACCATCAACCAATCCTTATTGGTTGCCTACAGTAGGACCGAATCCGCTCTTTTGGGGGTGCAAGATGACCTTGTTCCAGCTTCTCACAGGAAATTCCAAAGGGAAGTAGAACATAATTGTATAACAAAACTTTGTCAATAATAAGATATTTAATGGCAAACAAGGAATTGAAATTTCAATCCTGTTTGTCAAAGATGTCATTACTCTGGAATGACCTGGCATAAAAGTGGAATGACCCTGAGCCATGAGGAGCTGCTGCTAGCTGCTGTGTGACGACATTGTGGTCGGCATTTTTCTGACATGCGGCGGCGGTTTCAAACTATCACTATCTAAGTCAAACTGCTACCTTCGATCCTCTACAATCCGCGGCTGCTTGCATCCTTGTCAGTTTCCTCTGCTTTTCAGGTATGATATGTTTACATTTTATTTGGTATCAACTTAGACAGAAGTAGTAAGTTTATAGATTATCTGTGTATGTTTTGCTTTTGAAACGTTTAATGTTTATCGTCTGTGGTCCAAAATTCACCATTTTGTAAAGGTTTAGAAGTAACGTTAGAATGAGGGCACGAATCCGATAGAATTATGGGAGAAGCTTTAATTGATCCCACATAATGAAGAATTGAGAAAATGATGAACTTGTTGACTTATTACTAACAGTATTAGAACATCAGTGATTTATTGAACTTCAATTCAATTCAATTCATCTTTTATTGTCCTTAAAATGGAAATTTGTATTGTCGAACCTGCTCATATATAAGATTAAACATATTTAAATTTATTTACAACAACAAATTATTACACCTAATAAAAAAAGAAAAAGAACTAAAAACCATATATACACAAGAGGGCATACAAAATAAGATTCAATACAAACAAGAGAAATTCGGGTAGGTTTGTCCGGCAAACCTCTACCCCTAAAAACCTCTACCCACTCACCAAACCAAAGCAGAAGACATCATTGGACCAAACACATTGAAAAATACAAATACATGTACTACATTGTATCCAGGAAACCACTATTTCATGTTATTTCATGCAGCCCCTCCTCCCCCTCGGCCTGTATCCTCTGTTCCCTGTACAAGTTACTGACTATCATTAAAAATACGAATAGATTGTGGTAAAAAAGAGTTTAAATATCTACTAGTTCTGCACTTCAGATTTCTCAGCCTCCTACCAGACCTCATTTCCTCATAAAAATCATGCAATGGATGTGTATTATTGATTAACATTGACTTGGCCTTAATTAAAATTCGTTCGTGACATATTGCGCTTATGTCCTGTTCTTTACCAAACATCTTACCCGCCCGCTTAGCAACTCTCTGAATTTTGACTAAATCCCCCTTTTTTGCACTACTAAACCAGACACAGCAGCTGTACAGGATGACACTCTCAATGACTGAAGTATAAAAAAGCTTCATAATAGTTTTTATCGACCTTGAATGATTTCAATTGCCTAAGAAAGTATAGACGCTGTTGTCCTTTGGCGACGAGCGATTTACAATGATCAGACCATGATAGGGTATTATCAATGGTTGTTCCTAAGTACTTATAGGAATGAACAATATCAATATCATCATTGTTGATTGTAATACAATGTAAATGAGGTTTGAACTTCCTGAAGTCAAAGATCATCTCTTTTGTCTTTTCAGTATTCAACTTCAGAAAATTGTTGCTACACCATGTAACAAAGTTATGAATGGTATTTCTATAATCCAGTTCACTATCTTTGAGAAAGCCAACAATCACAGTGTCATCTGCATATTTAAAGATACTGACATTGTTAGAGTGATTGATGTAATCATTTGTGTACAAAAATAAAAAGCAATGGTGAAAGAACACACCCTTGAGGGGCACCAGTATTTATTGTTATTTGTCCAGATAAAGTATTGTTCACTAATACACGCTGAGTCCGATCCTTAAAAAATCGCTTATCCATAGAATGAGAGATGGATTAACATTCAGGTTTTGTAGCTTCTCCAGTAGTCGGTAAGGTTGGATTGTGTTGAATGCAGATGAGAAATCAATGAAAGTGGCCCGTGCATAACAACCAACCTTATCGACATGTTGCTGTATAGCATTCACCAGACAAAGAACTGCATCATCTACAGATTTGTTTGGTTGGTAGGCAAATTGGAATTTATCAATACGATTGAGTAGCGGCTGTAAAAGAAATCTCATGATGATTCTCTCCAAACATTTCATTGTCAGTGAAGTTAATGCGATTGGTCGATAATCGTTTAACTCGGACGGTTGAGCTCGCTTAGGCACTGGAACGACGGTGGCAGATTTCCTTCACTTCACTCTTAACTGTGTGTACTGTCAAGACTGTGTGCATGATCTGCTCTACATGATGTAGTAGTATATATAGGGATGACGCCATAAAACAATGTAATACTATTATGCAAATCGGTATGCAAAGTGGAACACTGTGTGTACACAAGCAATGCAATGCAATGACTGAATGTATGACTGGCTGTGTGTAATGTATGCATGGCATGGGGTCGTGATGGTGGCAACTAGTGGCTTGGATAGCCTTGGATTTTAGAACACAGTATTTGTGTATCACCTTCCATGGTTTTGTGAAAATATATTATTCATGTCCACAAAATTCAAAACAGCTTCATAAATATTAGACGAGCAAGGTCTTTGACTCGTTTCAGGATATCATGCGTATTAAATTTTATTTCAGAATATGCACGTTTTGGTTTCTTTGATTACATAAATATGTTAATGAATTTGTGTTTTAATTTCATTTTTCATTTGACACTTTCACTTAGGTATGAATAACTGTAGTGCTGATACATTATTTTTATGATTATACTGACATCATTGTACAGCATGGTGATCTGTATATACCCACATCAAGTCTATCCACTGTCAAATCTTGTGTCTCCCTTTAATCTCCCTTTAAATGCCTAGTTGCAGATCACATCCTTGAGCCCATGGACAACTATGTTAAAGACAAACTGACATAATGGGGGATAGAAAATATGATAGATAAATTCAGGGGTAAGTCTGGTTCAAGATTTTGTTCAAAACATTCACAATTGTAAGCACCATTACAAACAGATTGTTTAAGGGTGGGTTTCCATTTACATGCGTACACCCTGCTTATTTGGTAGAGTATGTGTTTAATTCCATTGGCAGAAAGGCAGTTACGATGTGTTGTGTTGCGGGGACATTCCGTTTTGTTTATAATTTAGTGGGTGCATGTAAGTTTAATGAAAAAAATAATGTTTAAAGTCCCAGGGCATGGCATTGAATAAAATGTTTGGCCACTGTTTTGGCAGATATCCATGCTACTGGATAGTTTGAACAAAATTGGGAGGCCGTTTTGATTTAAAACGTAGACAATGTCTTCTTTTTGGCTATTTATAATTGTCATGCTAAAAATCATATTTCCAGGTAAACGTAATAAACGTGGTAATAAAGGGCCGGTCACACTGCAGCGATAACGAGAACGGATACGAAATTAGAAACGAAAACAAGAACGAGAAATCGTTCGGTCTGTTCAGACTGTACACGATAAAACGAAATGTGATACCGATATATCGTTCAAATCCTTTCTTGAGACCCTGTTGCAACCATGGCAACGGATAGGTTGAAGACAAAATGGTTGCTCAAAGTGATTCTCTACTGCTGCTTCTGCTGTTGTTAAACAGAAGGCGCAGAAGGAGAGCTCCCCGAAGTGTGTGGGTACATGAAATTTTACAGAATAAAGAGCTTGGAGAATACAACACCCTAGTGAGGGAACTTTCTTCTCATGAAGATAAGTTCTTTCAATACTTCAGGATGTCGGAAGGTCAGTTTGAGGTCAGTTTGAGATCATTCTTGACATGGTCCAAAACGACCTCATAAAGACCACAACACAACTCCGGTCGCCCATAGGTGCAAGAGAGAGACTAGCTTTGTGTTTGAGGTGAGTAGCTCAAGAAGGCGTGCAAGTACGCTCATTGGTTGTCCGTTTCATATTCACACCCAGGGCTCGTATAAATCTAATTTAAAGAATTATTAGGGTGAGAGCGCCCTCATTCAGCCCATCCCGTTCTCAGTATTAGGCCCAAGAAAAATAATGAGGTTAGAGAATATACCCATAAGCCCGGGACTGAGTTCTCTATCTACGGGGCAATCGACACTACTTGGTTTGTTGTTGGGACCGTATTACAAGGGAATATTTTGATCATACATACTCTAGAGGGCGAATGGTGATGCAGTAATTTCTTCCTACTAAACCCAGATGATTTTATATTATTCGTTGCATAATAATTCAATGAGGCATAAATAATTATTAATAATATTTGGGGTATAATATACAGATATGAAATAAGGGGAAAGGACAATAGAGATTAGTTTAGGAGCAGTTTAGCACCTGTGTACATTTCCTTAAATAAACACATTCATGATGTTATTAAAAGAAACATTCGAACTTCGTGTGTATGCCCTTTCTTCAAATATTGTTATGGATGTATGAATACAGAAAACATTTTTTTATTGGAATTTGAAAATTTTTCTTGAAAAAAGAACAATAAATACTTTACAATTACATATTATACAATTACAGAATCTCGGTTTTACACCTTTGTCCCGTACAGCATGAGAAAAAAAATTGGTGAGCGTACCACGTTATTAAACAGTGAGCGACTTAATTTTTTGACACAAAATCATTAACACTGCCGTGGATGGAGCTTACAATACCCTCTGCTGCCAGCTGACTGCACCGGCATCGGACACAAAAAAGGTCTTCGAACTCCTTCCTGACATCCTTAGCTTCATCAGAGTAGAAGTTAGAACCACATGGATTAACCGGGAGCATGGACTGGGAAGGAAGGTCTCCTCTCCATGCTCCCGGGATGACGATCCCACTCAACTCGTCTTCATGATCGATGATCTCTAGCTCTTGAGGTGCATATATTTGACGAGTTGCCGACTTGCCACGAAGATAGTTGTGGAGACAACATGCTGCCAACACAATGACCTCCACTTTCTCAGGTGTCAGGTTAATTGGAGCTCTGAACACACGCCATCTGTTAGCAAGGATGCCAAAGGCATTCTCCACACATCTTCTTGCTCTTGACAGTCTATTGAATACGCATTGTAATTAATTATTAGAGAGGTGATATAGGTTTTCCTGGCCAATTTTTTTTATTTTTTTTACATTTTCGTTTTGAATATTCAAATTCACGCCGTTTTTACTGATCCAATCAAATTATTTTTAATTTGTTTTATATTGTTGCTTAATTGATCTTTTCTTCTCAGAAGCCAATTTCTCGACCACAATCTCTTCTTTCTGTGCTGGGTTTCGTCTTCTCAAATCAAAAGCAATGCCGCAGCAGCCTTTTCTTTTATTCAAGGACATTTCGGACAAAAATGGGACGAGACGGACGAGGCAAGGCAGCCCATAATAACATAGTAAAGACGGTATAAAAGCAATGGCTCCTTGAATAATTGTTATCGGTACCTGGTTTGGTTGCCAGAATACGTGCAACTTTGATTACGCATGCGTTGCGTTGAAATTGCCGCGTGTGACATTGAAATTGCGTCAACAAAAGTTGCCCCGAAGTTGCCCGGCGAAAATTGCTAGCAATTTCGTTGCCCGAAAATTGCCCCGTGTGACAAGGCCTTTCAGTCCATGATTCGGTCAAACAAATAAAATCTGCTTTCAGCATTTAACTGTTGCATTTCAAGTCCGTATAATGTGTATGTAATCCCTGGATGTTATGCATCATGAGTCATACCGACAGATGATTCTGTACTATCCATAGATGTACCTTCATCATTAATAAAGATTTTGCTTTCACAGGGGGCAACTGATAGAAATCACCAACAGCTAATATACTGACATTTCCAAAAGGAGTATGATTCCGACATTGCTTGATCCGTCCATGGATATAACACAGTAATTTCTGACCAACCATAGAAATCTCATCTATAATCAAAATCTGCAGCTGACCAAGTTTATTGCGAAGTGTACTGATTTTTTCTTCACCAAGTGGTTGATATGGTAACGACATATCTGTTGATATAGATAATGCACTGTGTATCGTAGCATCATTGATATTAAATGCAGCTACACTTGTAGGAGCAGTTAGCAATACAGACACATCATCAGGGTTTCTCATCATTGATCCAAGTATTCGTGTTGCTTCATAATCAATACATTTTACAAGAAGGCTTTTGCCTGTACCCCCACCACCTGTAACAAACACTTGAAATGCATCAGGGTTTTTACCATTAGCCTTGTCCAAACACCACTGTATAATTTTGTAGAATACCTCTTTCTGTTTTGCATTTAAGGATCTCAGCATATTTAATGCATCAGACTTTGGTACTCTTGATGTGTGTGCTTAAATACCACATATCTTCTCTTCCTTTCTATCAGGTTGTAAATCTGGAATGGTACATTCATCATCACTATCCTCTGCTAGCACTTGCTGTTTGTCTCTGCATTCATCTCTTTGTATTGTAACAGATGTGCATTCAATGGTGGACACATTCTTAAAAACGCATACTTGTGGAGCACCCTCTTTAGAAATCTCTTGTGGAGACATTTTGTCCCTATTGTCTTGGGTCTACACAAGAATCCAGGTAGGAGCACATTCAATCTTTTTAAACTGGCTGGGGCCAGGAGAGCTTTTGTTTTGTTTCCTTAGAATTGAGTTAGTTAAAGGGATTACTTGGGATTAGGTTTTATTGTGTTTCTTCTACCAGCCAAGTTCCTTTTCTTACCAGCCATTTATTTGCATAGAGTTTCTTTGGGGGGTTAGTCTGGCGGGCAGAGGCTGGGTATAAAAGCTTAGTGGTGCTGGTGGGGCGTTGGCAGTGCATTTCAAACATCGACATGTGAGGGTTGGAGGCAACCATTCTTTTTGAGGGTTCTGTTGAGTTTCATTTATGGTTTCAGGTATGGTTTCTAAATTATTTTTATAAGTTCCCTCATAGTTATTTTTGGCGTGTTATAATTTTTTTTTATTAGGCACGTTTAGTGCAAGGTACACCAGCCCCCCTAGCACCACTCGCTTACTTGGTCTCTGCCCCCATTAATTTATCCAACATTAGTTCATAAGCACTTTAATTATTACTGTATGTACATGATTTAATTATTTAATTAAATCTTTCCAAGTGACTGGAGGGCCCTCCGGATTTCCTGTTTGCCATGCGTGGGTCATTTTTGTTGCTTTGTGGCTTATTTTAGTAATTCTTGTTTTTTTTATATAGAATGTGCGTAGTCGCTGCTCTTCCGGGCAGCCCCACGCTTTGACCACTTGGTCCGTTACAGTATTTCAGTTTCTGGACTGATTAATGCCCGTGCATCTTCCTGTGGACCAAACTTCTGAAGATGTTCTTCTGCATCCTCCAATGAACCAATATCAACTTCAAATCTGCACCGATTACTTTCCACAATAGACTTTACTGACTGTAAACTACCCAGTACACTGACAAAGCCATTGTTATAAAATTCCTCATACGTTTCAAATTGTGCTGGTTTTAATTGAACATCAACGCTGTATGGAAGAAATACCTGTAGCATACTACGATAGTACTTCTCAGAAGACTTCATGACTGAAAATCTTGGATATCTAATGACAGCTGGATAAGTTCTAGAACGTTTCTGTATGTGTCCCAAATCATTCTTCAACGCATACATTTCTGACTTTCTCCTATCGCTAGATACTTTACACATATCTCCTTTGTATATGACTCTATATTCTGAACAAAATGTAGCTAAGCACATTGGTTCAAATGCACTTGTATCTGGTCTTGCTTTGTAACGATCTGCTTTACTAACCATCCACAATTTGTCATCATCACATACCTGCCAACACGAAAGGGCAGAAATTCAGAATGAGTGAAGCGGGGGCTGTGAAATTATGTGCGCGGAGCGCACATGACGAGCGCGAAGTCCCTCACGGCCGGGTTTCAGGGCCCGCTTAAGGGCCCTGGAAGCTCAGGGGTTTTAGATGCTCTCTGGTGCAATCTAAGCCTTATTTTGGAACATTTTTGCAAAAAATTTATGACCAATATTTCAGATATAATTTTGGTTGATTCAAGAGTCATGAGTCAATCATGAGTGACTCATGAATCTTGACTGCATAATGACAAATGAAGTACATGTTAGGTCTTTCTGTTTGATATCTGAGCACCCCCGCAAAAAATAAATTAAATAAAAATAATAATGCTCTTACGTATTTTAGCATTACAATTTATGGGCTTCTAAGGTCTGAAGAAGTGGCCTGCTTGGCTCTTCTGAGCAGCTCAGTTGAATGTTTTAATGCTATAAATCGGCCAATACGCTATAATTTATTCCATGGTGAAAAAAAACGCCACAAAATTTACTTTCTTCACTTCCAGAACTAATTGTGAACAATAATTTGTTTGCCACCGAGTGATTTATTTCATCTTGTGGGAAGCTTTATTGATAAATTTTAATTGGCCGGCAACTTTGTTTCTTTTCACGAGAATGTGTTTGATGCGCCGCATTTGCAAGTATGTGGCCTGCCGCGATCTATTTATGACATTCAACGTTAAACACATTGACACTCGTTCCCTGCCACACTACTTAGGCAAAAACCAGATGAGCGGGGTACCCACGTCTTGGAAACCAGCCAAGAACTAGGTCCCAGAGGTTAATGTCGCCTGGTTTGGGAGTGTAAAACCACAACCTGTCATTCATTGTCAACTGAACAATAGCCCCAACTCTTGTCTTGGCTCTAATCCCAAATTGATACATTCAACATTCCACAGTTGGCAGACAGTTCTTTGATGTGAACTTGTGACCCAGAAATTGTGTCTTTTTGGTTGCCGGTTGTCTTGTTTCTTTTTCTTTTAACCAGTTCGCGTTGGGAATAAACAAGTTTTTCTGGGCCCTTGTGCGGGTTTATTTTCCCCACACACACCGTGAATGGAAGCTTCCACAGCGGGTGGCCACGTCTTCCGTGCATGTCACCGTACACGGGTGGCTCAACCGAGCATGCATACCAATATTCCGGAGTTTCCTTTGGCGTGTTTAGACGCTCTCCGATCCACGGTGCAAAGAAAAAAGAAAAAAGTGCGTGTATACACGGCCTCCGACGCGAACTGGTTTTAAAATATTTTGAACAGACTGTAGCCAGGACTGTAGCCAAGGCGTCTTTACAGTTGGCCTATGTTTTTAAAAAACTTCGCTAAGCTTTTTTTTATTTACACAATAACTGTGGACTTGGAATAGAGCTCTTACCTGCTGCTTTACGAAACTATTTACCTGGTTGAAGCTTACACTGCAGGGTTTCGTTTGTAAGAACCATTTTATTTATAGTTTTGTCAAGTTTAATTTAAAGTAGGCATAAGTCAAGGCATACATTGTAATGCATTGTATATAATTTGTTTGATCATATCTAGCTTTGATTTATTGATAAAAAGCTACAATTACTAACAACAATCCAATGTAAAGTGAATAAAACAACACATATCGCCGAACTGCATCGGTGACCGGATATTACCACCACAAAAATCAAGGCTTCCTATCCTGTGCATATTATAGCGATACGAGCGAGAGCGCTTCGACACCGATCTTGGAAACCGTGTGTGTGGGGCGCGATTATTTTTACCATACCACTAACCTGTCCAAGGCGCGTGTTAAGTCTATGGACGCGATATTGAAACAGGTCTTAACGTGAGACTACATGGACGGTTTAGTGGTACGGTAAAAAGAACGCATGCGGGGCAGGCATTACGTTTTACATTGATTAACGTGTGTTAACTGAGCGCGTGCGTGCAAGCATGTTCAATTTTACGTTACGATCAGTGGGTGCATGTTAACCTCTGTTCCAGCCTTTATTTTATATTGAGAATATCGGAAAATCGGAATTTAATGACACAAATTCGTAATGCGGAATCTACATTAAAAAATCGTAATAATTCCGCCAAAATCGGAATGGTTGGCAGGTATGTCATCATCATCATCATTAGTTAATTTGTTCTGAATTACACTCAAAGGCAAGCTCATTCGAACAGCATTTTCTCATACAGGTACAAACTCTACTTTCTTGAAGTCTTAATGTACAACAACGATAGACTGCTTCTTGAGCTGAGACCTCACGATTTTGCAGATAAACACTTCCAATTTGTTTCATACTCTGCTTAGCATCTTGAGTTCCACTTTCTGCCTCACTCTGTGCATGCTTCAATAATAATCCCATCTCACGTTCAGCTTTGGACATGTAAGACACTACATACGCTACACATGCATATACATCACAGATAAATTGAATGTCCATGTTTGCATTCCAGCAAAACTAGCAAATCATTCAGTCAAGTGATCAATTGTTTCCTGCTGGCTGTGGCCATTTAACCGGTAATAAACTCCCCCAAGAGGATTAGATGTTGAGATGGAGAGAGTTGAAATCCCCGAGCTTCGGGAAATACTTCAGTTTTCTCTCAAAAGAGGGTTTCAGTTCCATGGCATGATTGATAACCTTTTTTTCTTGTTGCATTTTTTCAGTATTTATTTTATGCCAAAAGTAGACACAGCAGATGTTTAATATTGTCGCTGGTATTTTTTAGGCTACTCCTCCTTTTCTCTGACCGCCCCCCTTTTTTAAATTATTTTTTTACTCAATTTAACCGGGGGCACGTACCCCCGCGCCCCCCTCCCCCTGGATCCGCGCCTGAAGCCCCTCTTCAGCTGTGACACCACAGCCTGGGTTTCACCACATTTACATGTATAAAACTGAATATGGTTGGCTGTCCTTTAGTGGGTAAATCAGGTTTTTTCCGTAGACAGTGTCTAGTCGTTTTACGTCTTACAAAACACTTTTTTTTTCTGCTGCCCCTTCATTGTGGATTAATTTACCGGATCAGATCAAACTTTCTCCATCACTGGCGTTGTTCAAAACTTCCGTCAAGACTCACTTAATGACGACTGCATAAACATTCCCCTCTATTGATGTGTCGCTGTGCCATCCATGAGCATATTTAGATGAATATGGGCGCATTATAAATACTCATTAGTAGTATAGTGTGAGCTATTGAGACCCCGATTGGTGGTGCTACTCTGAGGGTGGGTGCCGGTGGTGTCGTTGGTGCTGCCTCACTCCCTCCAAGGGTGGTGCAGTTGGTGCGGTGACACCACCGACCGGCTCTTTTGAGAGTGGGGTTGAGGTGGTGTTGTCTCTGTGTGTGTGAATACGTGATTACATGAGTTTGATTTTGGTTAATTTAAATATAACGCTCGTTGCTGATTGGTTAATTTAAATAGGACGCTCGTTGCTTATTGGTTAATTTAAATAGACAATTTAAGATTGCTAAAAATAGACACTGTAGACGAGGGTGGGTCAACTCAAACAGGTTGGGGGTACATAATGTTACGGGCAGACTTGGACAAGTTCAGAGGAATCAATGGTTACCTTAGCACGTTATGGGTGTGACGTCACGGACAAGCCCGGGCAAGATTGGAGAGAACAATGGGACACAATGTGTAGGGAATGATGGTGTTCCGGACAAGTTACAACCTGAAACGTATGTTGCGTTGTGATTGGTCGATTGATAAACAGGAGAGGTCGGGAGAATATAAAAGTCGGAGCGTTTGAATTGTGGCTGTCATTCGTGTGCCAGCCACTGAAGATATCACAAGCTCTGCAAGAAAACGAAATTTTATCACGCAAAACAAAGATGGATTCAGCGCTAGGACTGAGCGTACTTCCGTCTTCCCCAACCGGCGGTTTGGACAAGGGGCCGTTTGACGGTGTGAAGAAGTTGACTCACGTCCAAGTTCAAAGAGGCTGGCGCGAAGCTTACAGTGCGAATGAGAAGAGACCGTACTATTACAACATTTTCACCCGAGAGAGCGTGTGGTCTATACCGTGCATCGCAACGCAGAAGGAGGAGCGTCAGGCGGACTCTGGGCCCGCACCGGAGTTGCTGGCGGTTGCTATGGCAGAGCTGTCCGGTACAACGGACTTCTCAAGCCCCCGTTCGTGAAGGGAAAAGTTGACAAGAAGAAAGTTCAGCCCAGATCCAGACCAGGAGGCGAACGACAGCAACGCCGTTCGATTTCACATCGGAGGTGAGCGTTACGTTAATGTCAAACGTTTCAAGGGGCGAGTCTACGTTAATATCAGAGAATATTATTTCAACGAAAACAAAACTAAACTACTGGCGGGAAAGAAGGGACTGAACCTGACGACTGAGGAGTGGATGAATTTGTCCGACCGTTGCAAAGCCATCACCGCGGCCATAGACATGGTTTAACTTTATTTTCACTATGTCGTAACGCTTACAGTTCCCACTTTTTTTAATTTTTTTTTCTAACACACTATAGATTCCACGAATCAGAACATCGTCGATCGGCGAGAATGGGCGAGAAGACTCACCAAGCGAATCCTGACCAAGCTCATCACGGACGAGATATTCAAGCTAGTCTACAAGGCGCAAGAACAACTGGGATGCGAGGGGTGTGAGAAGGACTGGCCAAGTCAATGGGACCACGCGTGTCTGTTCTTTGGTGTGAACCCTGAGAGCTGCATCGATGATTTTGTACCGCAGTACTTAGAGGAAGCCCTGCAGTTACTGGATATGGACAAAGTGCTGCCTGTATTTCATGCCGTGGCTGCCCTTTTGGGCGCTGGCTCGTTCATCGGTGAAGGAATGGACTTGAACATTGAGATAAACCCAATGATTGCAGACATTTTGAATGAGTGGAAGCTTGATCAATCAGATATTGGCATTTCGTTCTATTCGATGTTTTTTGATAACACTACTGAACTTGTTCAATACACAGTCGATCTTATAGAATGATATTTGAATTATTCTACAAATGTAAACATAAAGCTGTAGTACTATGAAACTAATGTTCCACAATGTTTACTGTCTCTGAAATAAGAATATCTCATTTGTTTTTTATAGAAAAAAAAGGTAATGAATACGTTATTAGCATCGGTCTGTCTAAGGTGGTGGTGGTGGGTAAAGTTCTAGGTTTGACTAAAGAAACGAATGAATAAAATGATTGAAGAGAAAAAGAAATTCTTTAGTGTGTTCGTTTGATGATGTCTGTTTAAATATAATTATTGAATTTATAGTCTAAACTTTGAATATAAAAATATATATATTTTTGTGTATAAAACAAACAGGAATTTCCTTAACATATAAAATACTTTGGGTGTTTGGTATTTCCTGCGTTTTGACTTGGTTGCTTATCACCATTTCTTGTTTTTTTTCTTTAATCTGTGCAAGACGGAAGTTTTACTGATTAGATTGGGATGGACCGACAGCTCCATCCTGCCAAGTGACGCTGCTTCCCATTTCGAAATACCCAGTGGTGTGGGTATTAACACGAAAACAATTTGAATATAAAAATATATATATTTTTTGTGTATAAAACAAACAGGAATTTCCTTAACATATAAAATACCTTGGGTGTTTGGTATTTCCTGCGTTTTGACTTGGTTGCTTATCACCATTTCCTGGTTTTTTTTTTCTTTAATCTGTGCAAGACGGAAGTTTTACTGATTAGATTGGGATGGACCGACAGCTCCATCCTGCCAAGTGACGCTGCTTCCCATTTCGAAATACCCAGTGGTGTGGGTATTAACACGAAAACAATTGGTCACCGACGTTTAATTTGAAAGTTTCGGTGCCTATAAAAACTAGCCGCTATTATTGTTGTTCACCATTTTTAACTCTTGCTGCTGGTGTTGCCACCATGGCTCACCACGACGACTACCAATTTTCGCCTGATCCGACAGCGTCCCAGCTAGATTTTATTGCGCGGATGGAGGACGAGGCTGGTGTTGCCACCATGGCTCACCACGAAGACTACCAATTTTCGCCTGATCCGACAGCGTCCCAGCTAGATTTGATTGCGCGGATGGAGGACGAGGCTGGTGTTGCCACCATGGCTCACCACGAAGACTACCAATTTTCGCCTGATCCGACAGTGTCCCAGCTAGATTTGATTGCGCGGATGGAGGACGAGGCGCTTGCTGGCCCATCCAACGAACCTCAAGTCATCCCAGAGACACCGCCTCATTTGCAAGGCATAGCCAATGTGGAGGTAAGAAACATTTAGTATTTGCAAACTCGTAATTTTGTCATTTCGCTCAGATCTTACAAACATGATGTTTAGATTATAGGAAATAAGTACATGATGATGCATTGTTTCTAGGTCACAGTTATAGTTCATGCAATATGATTTTAAGTTAGAGTCGTGCGTATTTGGTAGTTGAATATAATTATTTGGCATTATAGGGATCTTTGGTCTGGAGAATTTTGTATGTTGTTTATAGCTAACGATACTTACGGTTTTTGCTGCGAATTATAGGTAAATCGCACAAGTTCGGACGTATCCGTAGCGTTAGAAAGCTACACTTTACCATTTTCCATTAAATCACTCACAGATACTCAAATTGTTTTGGTACACGTAAACACCCAAATGTAACCGCACGCATTGTTCTGTTTTCCCGTCTTGACTTGTCCGTGACGTCACACACTCGACCGTACTTTACCTCTTGTTTTTTTTTTTAATTAGAATATAATATCAGTGTGTATTGTCGTCTCTTTGCTTGTCCGGACTTGTCCGTGACGTCACATGAGCAATGTCGTATTTGGACCACCTATAAGTTTGGTTTATGTTATCGTTAATTTTAGATTGCGAGGACGAATGCTTTTACATTTCCCAGTCCCTCCGCAGACATGTCTGAAGAAGAACCCATGGTAAGTAAAATAGTTATCCGCTCAGAATTTATGAGTTTACAATGGAATTGTAAAAATGTTTGGTTTTAGATAAGTTTGGAATTAGATGAAATTCCGGTTTTTTGATTTTTTTTTTAAATTTCATTGCCAGATTTCATTTACATTGCTATATTCGGGATGTATTTTTAAGGTTTAATTTGAACATGTTACTAATTCTTTCTTTTTAAATTCTTTTTGTTTGTTTTAAAGGATATTTTAGATGATGATTTCGGTGAACAGCCTGATGCACCACCACCACCACCACCCCAAGAACAGAGACGGCGGGTTTTGTATTCATGCCTCGATTGTGAGAAGTCCTTTACCCGAAGGTTCAGCTTAAAACGACATAAGCGGCGTGTGCACGTTCAAGGTAATGGCAATAGGCCTATTCCCACCCTGAATGTATTTAGATGTCGGCAGTGCAACAAGTTTTTTAGTCGGCGGGACAGCCTCAGAAGACACCAGCGTGTCCACGCCCGTCAACCTCAACAAGATGTACCGGGTCCCAATCAACTAGCAGCTGCCGCTGATGTTCTTCTCCCACCACCACACCCAAAACCACTACAACCAAAACCCACTTTCACCTGCGAGACGTGCGGTAAAACATTTAGTAGGCGGGACAACATGAGAAGACACGCAAGAACTGTCCACCAGGCAAACGTCCAACCCGCGAACGTCCCGGTCCCGGCCCCGGTCCCGGCCGCTCCGGCCCCTGCCCCAGCCGCTCCTGCTCCTGCCCCACCCCCTCCTGCCCCGGCTGCTCCTCCGGCTGCTGTACGGATTGCTCCGCCGGTCGATCCTCCAAGACCGGTGTTTGCTGACCCGATGGTGGAGGACCCCATGCATTTCCCTGCTAGATTGGGGAGAGTAGAGGATGACGATGATGTAGTGGATCGCGAAATGCACGACTTTTTGCACGAACACTGGCCTTCAATCAGAACTCACCATGTAACAGACAGGCCAGTGCAGGACATGTACAATTTCAGATTGGTCGGGTCACGGTGCTTTGGGCCCAGTGTAGATATGGAGGGTGCTTTGAGGGCCGTGTTTCGTCGACTTCGCCAGCGAGTAAAAATTAATGTCTCGTTTGGTGTGCTCTTGCGCCATTCGTTGACGGGTGAATTAAGATATTTCCATCCATGCCACAATA
This sequence comes from Zoroaster sp. YZ-2022, assembly GCA_029582265.1. Lineage (NCBI taxonomy): Eukaryota > Metazoa > Echinodermata > Asteroidea > Forcipulatida > Zoroasteridae > Zoroaster > Zoroaster sp. YZ-2022. The sequence continues at coordinate 99,959,484 of CM055816.1, read as the reverse complement.
ACGCTCGGTTCTTTGAAGAACCATTCAACATCGCGTCGGAGGCCGATCTCGAATTATTAATCAATGCGCTAACAGAGGCCGATATTGCAGAACACGGACGGCGTCAACGACCTGACACTAAATGGACTCTTGAAGCCATATTGAATTTGACAGTATTTGTAAACAAAACAGACTACGTCATAGGTGCGCCACGGACGAACTTCCCCCCGAAGTGGTCAACAACCAGGGACTCGTAAAATTGAAAACAAATAGGCAGACGGGGCAACTATACAATGATAATCTCTGCTTCTTTCGCTGCGTGGTCCTTCACAGAAATAACAAGATCAGCAGGAGAAATTTAGAACGAGACACCCAACATTTGCTTCACCTGTTTCGAGAAGAGGTTGGAAATCCGAATGCCAATGGAGTCACTCTCGAAGATCTCGCCGATGCGGAGCGAGTTTTTGAAATGAACGTCAAAGTTTATTCGCTGGTTGCGAGAGAGTCAGGGGAAGATGACGAGGAGGCGGAAGAGGAGACAGCGGGTGCGGATAACCGAAGAAGGAGAGTCAACGCTGAGCTTGTGCGCCGTTCCCACCGCCGGTTCCCTACCACGATGAACCTAAATCTTTGCGGTGAACATTTTTCCTATATATGTGATATGAACAAATATAGCAAATCGTTCGCGTGCGGAAAATGCGGACAGTGCTTCAACAAAACATTCAATCTACACAGACATGAACTTACCTGCGATGCCAACGTGTCGTACAAGTTCCCGGGGGGTGCCTACCGTCTACCAAAGACAGTGTTTGACAAACTGATCGATGTTGGCATACAAGTGCCACGCGACCTCCAGGTTTACCCATTTCGAGCAACCTACGACTTCGAATGTTATTTTCAGAGACTCCCAAATCAGGCACAGAACAATAGACGGCTGACTTGGGAAAACCGACACGAAGTCCTAAGTTGCAGCGTGGCAAGCAACGTTCCCGGTTTCGAGGAACCGCGCTGCTTTGTCACCACCGGGAGTTCCAGCGATGTGGTCGATAACGTCGTAGATCACCTGCACAACATATCGGATGCCGCCTACGAACTTCTCCTTGAGACATATGAAGATGTCTTTGATCGGCTCAACCAGCTCATCGACGCAACGGACAACGATGGAGGGACACCGAGAAGATCCAAGCACCCGGCCGAGCAAGTCAAGGAGGACCTTGAATATTTTTTGCAAGAACTACCAGTGCTGGGTTTCAACAGCGGTAAGTACGATATCAATTTGATCAAGCGACACTTGTATTCGAAACTTCAGAGACACGATCCTCTTCTATTTATAGTGAAAAGGACCAGTACCTATATGGCCTTAAAAACCAAACGTTTGAAATTTTTGGATGTATCAAATTACCTCGCGCCTGGTTATAGTTACGCCAAATTCCTCAAGGCTTACGATATTCCACAACAAAGGGGTTCTTTCCGTATGAATGGCTAGACAACCTAGACAAACTAGAAAACAAAGAATTACCCCCTCACCAAACGTTCCACAGCCAACTCAAAAACACAAACATCTCACAGGAAGACTATGCGTATTGCAAGGAAATCTGGAAAACAAACAACATGCAAAACATGAAGGATTTCCTCATTTGGTACAATAACTTGGATGTTGTTCCATTTCTTGCCGCGCTTCAAAAAATGACTAATTTCTACGCAGAACGCGGTATGGACATGACAAAATCCGCCATATCAGTGCCTGGCCTTTCTCTGAGGTATTTGTTTCTCACCCTCGGTCCCGATGTGTACTTTTCTCTGATTGACAAAAGAAATCAGGATCTCTACTTCAAAATCAAAGAAAATATCGTGGGTGGGCCCTCGATTGTTTTTAATCGATATCACGAGGCAAACCAAACGTACATCCGAAACGGGTCCAAAATGTGTAAAAAAGTGATCGGTTTCGATGCCAATGCCCTTTATCTCTGGGCGCTCATGCAGGATATGCCAGTCGGTACGTTTGTAAGGCGAAAGGCAGACCAGAATTTTAAGCCGGTTAGGGCTCAAAAGTACGGAGCAATGGCTTGCGAATGGCTTGAGTGGGAAGCTAAAGTAAACAACGTGCATATTGTACACAAATTCAATGGGACGGAAAAACGTATTGGTTCGCGAAAACTACCGGTTGATGGGTTTTGTCAGGAGACTAATACTGTTTATCAATTTCAGGGCTGTTATTGGCACGGGCATAAATGCCGCATCAACAAGAGTGATTTTAACGAAGTTAGACAAGCTAGTTCTGAAACACTCCGGAAAGAAACCGAGACAAATTCTGAGTACATAAGGAAACAGGGGTACAATTTAATTGAAATGAGAGAATGTCTGTGGGAAACATGCCAGGGAAGTGACCCGAATTTAAGACGCTTTCTGCGTTCATATCGTCTCCCACACTTTGAAAGGAAACAAATGTCGCAGCAACAAGTCTTAGAATTCATTACAGATGGGAGTCTCTTTGGTCTAGTTGAATGTGATTTACACGTCCCTGACCCGATAAAAGAAACATTCGCTGAAATGTCACCCGTTTTCAAAAACATACATATATCCAGGGACGACATTGGGGAACACATGAGGGAATTCGCAGAAAGAGAAGGCTTGTTAAAAACACCACGTAGAAGTTTGATTGGTAGTATGTATGGTACTCGAATTCTACTAGCCACGCCATTACTTCAATGGTATTTATCACATGGGTTGAAAGTAGACCACATTTACGAAGTGGTACAGTACGGGAAAAGGGATTGTTTCCGGGATTTTGGCAATGCAGTAAGCGATGCACGAAGGGCTGGGGATAGAGACCCCTCAAACTCCATTCTCGCGGACACCATGAAACTTCTTGGAAACTCAGCGTATGGCAAGACAGTAACCAATCAACAAAGACATTTAAATGTAAAAGTGTGTAAAGATAGGGACGCCCCAATGTATGTCAACGACAAACACTTTCGCGCGTTACATGATCTTGGCGAGGGGATTTACGAAGTAGACATGCAAAAACGAAAAATGAACCTCAACCTTCCACTGCAAATAGGGTTTTTCGTGTACCAATTCGCGAAACTTCGAATGCTACAATTTTATTATGATTTTCTATTAAAGTTTGTGGATCTGTCAGACTTTGAGCTCTGTGAAATGGATACAGATTCTGCTTATCTAGCCATTTCAAGCAAGAATTTTGAGGATATTGTCAAAGAAGATAAAAAAGCCGAGTTTGATCACGTAAAATCTCTGTGGTTCCCGAGAACCGACACGCCTGAAAACACGGCGTATGATAAAAGAACGCCTGGCTTATTCAAAGTCGAGTGGGAAGGAGAGGGGATTGTATCACTCTGTAGCAAGACTTATTTTTGTTTTGGGACCCAGAATAAAATCAGTTGTAAGGGGCTGAATAAGCGGACAAATAACATCACCAAAGAAAAATACTTGGATGTTTTGAGAACCCAAATCCCAGGGGTAGGCACCAACCGTGGTTTCCGGACTAAAGGGGGAGATATGTACACATACAAGCAGATTAAGACAGCATTTTCATATTTATACCCCAAACGTAAGGTGGCAGATGATGGTAGAACAACCACCTACCTTGATTTGTAATAGAGAAAAAAAGAAAGTACATTTTGTATATACAAGTGTCGCTTGATTAATTTGACATCGTACTTCCACTATCATAACTGTACATATTTGTAACTTTTATTATTATTTTTTTTTAAATTTTATATTTTTTTTCTATGAATTGATTTGCGTGTTTGATTATTTTATTTCAGTTTTTTATTTTATTTTTATTTTAGTTTTTTCATTTTTTTTTTTTTTTTTGGTTTTAATTTGGACTCAATTTATACGGTTGCATTTCATTTAACCACGTACAGCAATTATTTGATTTTCAGTTTTTTCATTTAAGTTTGGATTTCATTGAACAGTGTAGGTCTACAATGATTATTTGACTCACGTTTGCGCAATGATTATTTGATTTGAGGTTGGAGTTTGACTTGACTGGATTTGAAATTCTGTTTAAAGTTCAAAGTGTTTTTTGTTTTTTGTTTTTTAAATGTTTTTAAATTTTTTTTTTATTTTTTTTTTTTTTTATTTATTTATTTAAAAAAAAATTTTTTTTAAATTTATTTATTTATTTGTATTTATTATTATTATTATTATTATTTTTTTGGGGGATTTCCCTAAAGTTGAATTTGGTAAATAAAACATGTTGAAAAGAAACAGAAGAAAAAAAACGAAAAAAAAAACACACACAGTGTCCCTATAATGTTTGTGTATATTCCTGGGGGAGTAGAACTAAGACCTTTTTTCTGGCGTTATTTTACGAATAGGGTATAAAATGGTAAACATTTTGATAATGTCCTCATTTGCTCAGATGGATGCGCGACTGAAACATCCCTTTACCGGTGTAATTGCGGGCCCAACAGGTTCCGGCAAAACTCAGTTTGTAAAACGCTTGCTTATTTCACCAGGGAACAGTGTAATTGAACCAGCCCTTAATAATATCATTTGGTGTTACGGGGAATACCAAGATGCTTACGACCATCTGGCTAGTCTGGTGCCTCAGATACGATTTGTGGAGGGCTACCCCAATGATTTACTTAACTCCTTGGACCGAAGTCAAAGAAACCTGGTTGTGATAGACGATCTCATGTCAGAAAGCGGCAACAATGCAAAAGTCACTGAATTGTTCACTAAGGGGAGTCACCATAGAAACCTGTCTGTCCTTCTTATACTCCAAAACTTATTTTACAAAGGGAAGGAAATGCGGACCATTAGTTTAAACGCGCATTACATGGTCCTCTTCAAAAACCCAAGAGACGCTTCCCAAATTACCCACTTAGCGAGGCAGATGTACCCCACAAAAACGAAGTATATGATGGAGGCGTACCGTGATGCGACATCCGCCCCCTACGGTTACCTCTTTGTTGATTTAAAACCAGATACTGCCGAAAATATGAGACTTAGAACGAATATTTTTCCGGGTGAATACCCCATTGTTTATACTCCAAAAGTATAAATGACAAAGTCGAAGCTGATTAGCAATCATTTGAAGATGTCGAGGCGCGTGCATCACTACGCTCCCTACCTGCACGTGCTGGCCAAGGGAAGCGACAAACAATGCCAGGGAGTGATCCAAGGAGCGAACAAGGAACTGTTGCATTGTTTGTGCGAGTGCGCCCTCAACGTCCTTAACGGTAACATTCCCCTCAAACCGTCCGATAAGAAAAAATTAATGAAATATAAAAATAACCTGCGAGTTCTCGGCAACAAAAAAGTTGGTGTTCAAAAGAAAAAGAAAGTGTTGCGTCAAAAGGGAGGTTTTCTGGGTGCTTTACTCACTCCAGTATTAAGCGCCCTCGGTGGATTGCTGTTTAAATAAACATGGAACACACAAAGAAAATGGTTCTGGTACCTCAAGAAACTCTGTCCAAGCTGCAATCGGCCAGACGATTGGAACAAACACCGACCACGCGCGTGGTACACGGTTTGGATACGGAGATGAGAGAACTCCTGGAACGACAAAATATCTCGGACGACGATAAAATCAAGCTGTACCACCAGACACTGCAGCGGTACATCAATCTCAATAAACAGAGAATGGCACCACTGACCATGACTTTGGAGACCAAGAAAGAGGACGATAAACCGGCCAAATTTGAATCGATGACACCTAGCCCTCCAACATTGAAGAAAGAGCCCGGCTTTGACGATGACGTCAAAGTAAAATGGCATTTAAAGGAAAAACTGGACGAGGAGGAGTCCTACCACTTGCCCGGATTATTTGCTGAAGCGTCCCACTTGGCGCTACCCCTAAGCTAAAAACCAAGAAAAGAAAAAGAAAAGCAATTGTCGCTAAAAAGACGACCCCGGTTACCAAGCCCAAATGGACTCCATATTAACCCCTGCACAACCGCCAATGCCCTCATTTTAAACCTGCCCACCATGGAGTGTTGTCCACCGAAACCAGGCTGCGGTTTTCAACAGCTCGCAAAAAAAATTCGCTGTCTGTGCATCTGCTGTCGCGGTAGCGTCGTCATTCAAAACACAGATTTTCAGGATGGAGGAACGAGACATATCTGAAACGAGTGTACTACGACCCTCAAAACCCAGCCGCTCTTGGTGGTGCGGAGGCTGTCTACCGTGCTGCCCGAAAAGATGGCGTCATCATCAACCGGAAACAAATTAAAACCTGGCTGAGTCAACAACCCACATACACCCTACACAAACCGGTGCGCAGACATTTCCAACGGAATAGGGTCGTAGTGGGCGGGATCGACCAGCAGTGGCAGGCGGATCTGGTGGACATGAGCTCACTCAGTCGGTTCAATGGAAACTACAAATATCTGCTGACGTGTATCGACATTTTGTCAAAATATGCCTGGGCTATTCCACTCAAGAATAAGACCGGCGCGTCGCTCATTGACGGTTTCAAACAAATCTTGAAAAGTGGGAGGCAACCCAAAGTGTTACAGACCGATAAAGGCACCGAGTTTACCAATCGTCAATTCCAGTTCTTTCTCATGAAAAGAAAGATTGGATTCTTCACCACCCAGAATGAAACAAAGGCCAGCGTGGTGGAGAGATTTAACCGGACGCTCAAGACAAAAATGTACAAATATTTCACGGCCACCAACAATCACGCATACTTGAAGGCCTTGTAGTAGGGGCTACTATGTATTTTCGTGCAGAATGCTTGTTAAAAGCAATTTTTCTATTGATATCGCATATTTAGGGTATAAGGAATGAGAAAAAATAGGGTTCCATTTTTTTCTATCGGGTTAAGGGTTCCAAATTCAAGATGGCCGCCAATATCCAAAATCCTCATATTTCTCGGCCTATTTTTCTTAAACAAGGCTATTCTATGGATGTTTGGAGTCTAAATTATGCCAATATATGAATTTTTAATGATGTTGAAGGTAAATAAACATAGTAGTGATATTGTATGAGCCATAGTTACTGGAAAGAGTGAATTTCAAAATGGCCGACATTTGATATTACGCATACTATAGGCCCAATATGGCTCACACGCATTGGCGCACTTCATGTTTTCAGATACATATGATAGGTAAAACTTGTAGCTTTGCATGGTGAGAATGATAAGTAAGACTAATTGCGGTGACACCATGTAAGAATCTCAATTGAGTAGTAATTAGTTCTGTTACCCCCAGTTCTTTTCAGAACTAATTACTACTCAATTGAGATTCTTACATGGTGTCACCGCAATTAGTCTTACTTATACATATGATAATGTTTAACTGTAAAAGTATTTAAATCTACATACATGTAGAATCAAGTGAAATAGTGACCAGCTGTTACCTTACAAGGTATGTTCAGGATCTTCCACAATTTGAGGATCTGAGTTAACACCGGCTTTGTTAGAGCACTCATACTCGAAACAAGCACACAGCTCTGTACATGGAATGTTGTTATTTGCGGTAGCTGCAGTTTCCTCGACATCCTTTCTTACAACCACACTTTACCAACTTGATGATAGCCTCTGGTGCTGGAGGGTTCAAGCATCTCACTGGAACATGTCTATCATTCTGTAATTCCCATCCATAGTTCACTGGAGATGGAAGACACGGTTTGCTTTCACATGCCTTTAGCCAGATCATTGCTATATAATGTGCACACAAAATATGTGGTCTCAGAGAGCCCGCAGTTGGAGGAAGACTTTCTCCTTCAGCCTGGCGATTAGAGTACAAGTACCAGCGCAAGCCAGTAACTGTTGTGTGCTGTTTGGATCTGTATAGCAGACATACAAACTTCTCAAGTTGGGACACAATTTCTTCCGATGGTTCAGTTCTACCAAGTGAAGCCAATGCATTCACAATCATGTCATCGCAAGACATGAAGATCTTCATACAAGATTCCTTGGTCCTTCCAGCAAACCTGCCACATACGTCTGATCCTGTGAAGGCATGAAAGCCGAGAATAGCTGCTGCATGAGTTGCTCCAAGTTTGTCATAGACAGGTTTGATTGGAATCTTCCTATTCTGCTTTCCTTTTCCTGTAAGGATGTATGTATCATTAGGAAGCTGTGGATACATGTTGACCATCAGCAAGAATACGTCAGTATCTGGTGAGTCTATGATGATCACTGCATCATTGTCAACTGTGAGGGCATGTAGGAGGAGCAAGGTATCAGCTTCTTCATGTTCATGACTGACCAATGTATCTGGCACATTTATGTTTCCTCTGGTTTCCTTTCCAAATGTTACCATGAACTGTTTCAACTGATTGGAAGGGCTGTTACTGTGTTCCAGTGTCTTGGTTGCAAGGTATTCTACCAGCTCTGCCTTTGTCTTGATGTGTGACAAGAAGTCATTCAGAGATATATTCTGGATCAGTGAGCTGTCTTTAATGTGGTAGTAGGTTGACTTCCCCTTTGTTCTCTTTTTCCTCATTTGTTCTTTAAGAGAACTTTCTACGTATCTGTCAAACACCAGCCTAACCTCATTATAGTCAGCTGCGATCTTGATCAGCTTGTCAAGAAATGAATCGGCAAAATCTCTGCATGTTCTCATCTGAGCAGTTTTAGTAATGGAATTTACGAGAGCCATGCCATCTATAATGACAACTCGGTGTTTTTCATTTGTGCTTTGCTCAGTTTGATTATCTTCTACCTCTACGCTATCAGCATGTGCAGCTGCTTCAGATTGGGATTCTATGTCCACAGCTTGGATGCCAGATACAGCAGGCACAGATGATTCATTCATGTCACTGTGTTGTGTGTTCTGTTGCTTAGGGATTAATCCTTCAAGGTGATGGAGGACCTTTGCTTTGTCATATGCTAATAGAAGTGATCCATCTGATGCAAACAGGGCTCGTGGGACTAGGCCGAATTCGTACATCCCTATGCATTCCTTAAGATCAAGGTCTGGGCGGCTTCTAGATGCAATGATGAACCTCTGTAAAAGCCCACGTTCTTCTTTCACTTTGATGAGTTTGTCACCTGCTTTCACTTCCATCACTGTATTTGCACTTTTGAAAGTGCCTATCTTCTGTCTTTTCATTGGATCCCATATGGCAGTATTTCCCTCTGTGAGCCGATCCTTAACAAATGCTTCAAACAACCTTTGTCCAATATCATCACGTTCTAATATGTCCTTGGTTACCTTTTCAGGCATTACTTGTTTGGTGAGTAGGTTACTTAGATCACTGTCATCGGTTGTGAATGGATCTCCATGTTCCACAAACACCTGTCTCAACCTAGATGCATTCTTTATGATTCTGGTAGACTTTCCCCCTGTGATTTCATGATGTTGCTTGCTTCTCTCATGCGTTACGCCATACTCACTTTCAAACTCATCTACTATATTAGACAGTTCAAGTGCAATCAGGAAGAATCTGTCTAGCGCCTCCTGGTTCTGGGTAAGTCCAACGATTCCTCCTACAACTTTCAGCTTGCGATTCTCTTGCTCTATTCCATGATCTGGTCCAATAGACGTGAATGCAGCATGGCCCTTTGTCACACAAAAATTGCCCTTCATGAATTCTGCCCAGATATCCGGATACTGCTGTTCTACTGACTGCATTGTGGAGAGGTACAACGGAAGCAAACGGGCATAATTGAGATGATCGTGTGCAAAGAAGTACTTGGTAAGGGCTTCAGTAGTCTCCATATGTAACAAAAAATCTCTCTGTCTAGTAGCTCTCACATATTGCAGGATTGTCTCAAATTGCTTCATATAGTTGAGGATGTAGTGTTGGACCGTATTTGCTTTGCCTTCAAAATCGGCCAATTGTGTGAAGATATCTCTGGATTCAAACATTGCCATGGTTTCAGCAACGGCATCCCTGAGATTGAAGCGAGTATCTGTGTCGTTCTTGATATCCTGTTGATATGCCTGTTCCAAACTTGTGGATGCATTCTGAAGGAATGTCTTCTCTTCTGGCTTATCAGACAGGAATCTCTCAAAGTATAAGTGATAGAGAGCTAGTAGTGTTACAACATGTGCTTCTAGACCCCTGTAGAGGTGTTTGCCATTTAAAATCTGTGTCACTGTTGTAGGCGAATACAGGCCAGCTTCTACCCAAGCTTGGTCTATGCCACTTCCTTCTACATATTTGCCTAATGCCGCCAGAGCCCAGAAGACTACATGTAGCTCACCAGGCCGAAACAGAAACTGCTTCTTAATATCAGCTCTATCTACCCACAGCTTCATTGCCATATCATAGAGTTGAAGGTCAAGGGTCATAACTGTTATTCTCTCTGCTCCCAGTACCCGTGTTGTGATGTTGTGCGCTCGCATCAGACCAGTATAGAGAGTGCTGTAGTCTGTAGGAGGTGATCTAATTAATGGAGGAATCAATGAGACATTGGTACGACTTGCAGCAGAAGACAGTAGGGAGTTAAAGGCACCCCAAGTTCCGGGTGCTCTCTGTTGAGGTGGTGTTTCACTTTCTTGAAGGTCCATGCAGCTCATTACCCATGCCATGTCAGTCTTTTTGTTCATAGCTGTGATGGGTTGTGTACTGTTCAATTTGCATGGAAGCTTCTTGTTAGTTGGCTCAGGCTTTCTACATGTTAACTGCGAACATCCACCGACTTCTGTCAAGGTTTCAGCATTTGCTCCACGGTCAATTACAACTTTGGGTACTATTGGTGGCTTGTCAGTGGATACAGGCTGGTAAACAGCTATAGCTGTTCCATGCAGTGTGTCCTTCCCGCAGGGAGTATCTTCCAGAAAGTCAATGTTATCCAGTGCATACCAAATGATCTTGAACCTGGTTATTAATCCAGTGCTTTGACTGAGGGTGTCTGGCTTCCACCAAGGCTTATTCTTCTAATTTGTTAATTAATCTAAGGATAATTTATACAGGGAATAGGACAGAAAACATGGTAATTGACGCGCTAAATTTTAATAAGTTTTGTACAAAATAAATGTCATATTCATGAATGCAACGCAACATCTTTTGATTAAAACAACGCTTGTTATGCAACACTATACACAAACCTGGCCAGATTGCAGCTTTTATATATTGTATGGGCCTGAGCTTGGCAACCTCGTCGCTTGCTTGTAAATCTCTTCTACCCTTCTAATGCTTGGGAGGGAGGGATGGGAGGGACAAGGCAGAAGTGAGGGGGTATGCTAGACGACACCTATAAGTAAAAAAAAAGATTATATAATGTAACTGTTATGGTAGGCCCCTATTATAAGCATGTTTCTTTGTTATATTTCGAATTAAAGGGCAGCCTCATTGTACTTGGCGGCCATTTTGTATTAACATAGTTAATAATACATTATGTAGGCCCTAGTATGTGTATCATAGGTCCACACAAAATTATTCAAACATTTGTAAATAGGCCTATTTTAGTTGTGTAATTTATTGGTTTTCTTGGTTGGCGGCCATTTTGAATTTCAAAATGGCCGCCCAATATGGCCACCAGTATATCATACTGTACTTGGAGACATTGTATAGCATTGACAATGTGGTATTAGCATCATTTGGAGTATATATAGTAGTTAAAAGGCCAGTTATAAGGAAAAATATAGTTGACATAATGACGATTTTGTAAATTGGCGGCCATCTTGGATTTGGAACCCTTAATGACTTTGAAAAAAATGGAACCCTATTTTTTCTGAATCCTTACACTATAAAGATATGAAATCATGTAAAACTTTGCTTTTAACAAAACTTCTGCACGAGTTTTATTTTTATGACATACTAGCCCCTACTATTGCCGAAATTGATGTCCGCGTACAATCACGCTTACCACAGAAGCATCAAGGCAGCCCCGGCGTCTGTTAACAGTGAAAATGCCGAACAGATTTGGAGAAACTTGTACGGCGCTACCAGAAACGCGGTCAAACTCGTTTCTTTCCGATTCAACGTAGGCGACACGGTGCGCATTAGCATGACGACCAGGTCATTTAGGAAAGGTTATCTTCCCAGCTGGACCACCGAACTGTTCACAGTCAACGCTCGAATCCCGCGCCATCCTCCAGTGTACAGGTTGACAGATTATGACGGCGAAGAGTTGGACGGTACGTTTTACGAACACGAACTTCAACGAGTGATTAAATTGGACGATCTGTATCGCGTAGAGAAAGTACTAAAGACGCAGAAAAAACGCGGAAAAACGGAGTACTTTGTCAAGTGGTTGGGCTATCCGGATAAGTTTAACAGTTGGGTAACGAGTCTGCGCAAAATATAAAACTCCAACGACATTATCATTTTGTCCACACAGTGTGGCTAAGCTTCATCATGGCGGACTCATTCTACGTCACGCTCCCTAGCAATAGTTCTATAGACAGTCATCCCAATAACACATTGAGCCATTTCTTTGTCAATTTACCCACACCCCTATATCATTCAAAGGTGAGTGGGAAGTGGCACTGGCTGAAGTTACTTACCCTCACCGCTGGTTGAACGTGACTGAAGGAAACAACCTACTGGCGTGCTCGGCCGAGGGCTCTAATTCTGAACTTCACAGGCACCACGTACCGGAGGGGTACTACCCGACACCTGAAGAATTATTCAAGAATTTCGTACCGCCCATCGAGCATGGCAATCTTGTTCGATTTACTTACAACAAGTATAGTCAAAAAGTCATAGTAAAGACGGGTAGCAGAGTGGCTCTTATGTTGATGGGTCGTCTGGCAAACCTGCTCGGGTTTGACGAGGGCGTGGTCTTGACGGGTATTGCAAAGAGCACGAGAGTAGTGGACATGCAACCCTTTTATTCGTTATTTGTCTACACCAATATTGTCGAGTACCACACCGTGGGAGATACGCGCGCGCCATTATTACGTATCGTGAATGTGGATGGGGGGTACGGAAAAACCGTTACAAAAACCTACGACAGTCCGCATTATATGACCCTGAAGCACAAGTTGTTGGACATGATCGAAATAGATATAAGGGACGGCACGGGCCAACCTATTCCATTTGTGAGCGGGAGAGTCATTGTGAAACTTCACTTTAGAAAAAAGCGCTCGTCCTACTTCTACTAATCATCATGAGGAATCTTTATCTACCCAGTAGTAAACACTACGAAGATTATTACGTTGGACAAGTGGGTCGCGGTCATCCAGTGTTCAGTGGACCGAGAAGACAGAAGGGATACGGGCTCGGAGGGATTTTAGGTGGACTTTTCCGCTCGGCCATGCCTCTGATCAAACAAGGAGCCAAAACATTAGGTCGCGAGGCACTCCGTACCGGTGTGGGCATCGCGCAAGATGCACTGGAGGGTAAAAGCATCAAATCATCAGCCAAGGATAGACTTCGACACGCGGGACATAATCTGGCCCACACGGCTCTCCGCAGTGTAAATACCCGACTTTCACAAGGCCAACGGCGCGGTATAAAAAGAAAAACAACCGGCAGAGGTGCCACTTCTGCATCCAGCAGGAAAGCGAAGAGATCAAAAGACATTTTTGATTAAGCGCTTCACACACTAACCTACAACCGTCATCATGTCGCTGTTGCACAATAACTCGTGCGAATGCACCAAATCCGAACTTGACATTTTCTCCATCCCACCAACTCAAACTAGCATCGAAAAGGGCCAGTGGGAGGAATTTCACCCCATCTCTACCATTTCTGATGGAGGACCCATAGAGTTTTTCGTGCCGGGATCCGGCGACGAATACCTGGACCTAAACCAAACGCAGCTGTACGTCCGAGCAAAAATTACAAAAGCAGACGGTACCAACCTGACGGATGCAGACCCCGTGGGCCCCGTCAATTTATTTTTACACTCTCTATTCAGCCAGATCGACGTGAGTTTGAACGATCGCTTGATTTCCCCTTCCACACCTACCTACCCCTATCGTGCCATACTCGAAACACTACTCAGTTATGGCGAAGATGCTAAGAAATCCCAGCTTACCACCGCTTTGTTTTACAAAGATACCGCCGGCAGGATGGACAGTGCGGATCCATATGCGGCAGACGATGTGAGCAACCAGGGCCTGAAAAAAAGACATGAATTTACAAAGGAGAGCCACGTGGTGGATATGATAGGACCGATACATAGTGACATTTTCTTCCAAGACAAACACATGTTAAACGGCGTAAATTTAAAACTGAAACTGATCCGCAGCAGCGATGCGTTCTGCCTCATGGCGACTGGTGCTAACCCCGCCTACAAAGTGGTCCTTCGAGACGTATCCGTGTTTGTCAGGAAAGTCAAAGTCAGTTCGGCCGTCATGCTGGGACACATGAAAGCTTTGGAGAAAGGGACCGCTAAATACCCCATCAAGCGCAATCTGTGCAAGATGGTATCCGTGCCCCGCGGTAACCTGACCCTCATACAAGACCACGTGTTTCTCGGACAGCTACCAAACCGCATCGTGGTGGGGTGCGTGACCAACGAAGCGTTTAACGGTCGGTATACAAAAAACCCCTTCAATTTCCAACACATGGATATCAACTTTTTGACGGTTCACGTTGACGGGGAACAAATACCTTATTCCCCATTGAAACCTAAATTTACCGAACCGACCAAAAATTACATAAGAGCCTACCAGACCCTCTTCTCCGGTACGGATAAAATGTACCAGGACGAGGGCAACGGTCTTAGTCGCGAGGACTACGCCGCAGGGTACGCACTGTTTGCGTTTGATCTCAGTCCAGACTTGTCCGTTGGAGGCCACTTCAATCTCGTGAAGCGCGGCAACCTGCGACTGGACCTGCACTTTGCTCAGCCACTGGATGAAACCATCAACATCATCATCTACGCCGAGTTCAACAACATCATAGAAATTGACCAGGCTCGCAACGTCATCTTTGACTACGCCAGTTGAATCACGCGTCGGCAGCATGGATAGTTATGAAATCAGCCGCATTTTGGAAAATGACCACTTCACCAAGCATTACTTCAGAGGGGTCTTTGCCCTCGATCAGCTACCCAAAAGCGACGTCCCCCGGCCGAGCGCCCTCATTTTCAACACGGACCCATCCACGGAACCCGGACAACATTGGGTGGCCATTTACATCACGCGAGATGGCGAGGGCGAGTATTTCGACTCCTACGGACAACCGATCAACCTACCACAGGTCAAGATATTCCTCAAGAAAAACGTGACGTGCACCCGCTACAACCACCAACCACTACAGGGGGCTTTGTCAGCCGTGTGTGGACAATATTCCATCTTCTTTTTATTACAACGTTGCCGGGGATTGAACATGACCAAAATTACGCTATTGTTTTCTTCAGACAAAAAAGACAATGATGTACTCGTTAATGATTTTATACGAAAACATTTTCCCCACATCAAAACATCGGTGTATGACAAACCGTTTCTTGCACGACAAATTGCCAGAGCCTTGTTAAAGATCGTAAACTAATTTCAAGTAAACATGTAACACGTTCCTTTTTAAGTTTTAAGTTTTTGCTTGTAGTTAACTTTTGTTTTATATCTATTATAACTTTTTTTTGGTTTTGAGTGTTAAGCATTGATTTGGAGTGAAATAAAATACTTAAAACTGTATATTGCCCGTTGGCCACTTAAGGAGTCCTGATGAGCTCCGGTTGGTTTTAGGCACCCCGTGTCGTCTGTTATTTACCCAGTCTCATTGTCTCAATCCGTAAGCCCAAATATAACCTAGAGCCTTTACTCACGACTTCGTCGCTCGCACGCAAAGCCTCGAGACAAGTCTCCATATCTATTTAAATTAACCAATAAGCAACGAGCGTCCTATTTAAATTAACCAATCAGCAACGAGCGTTATATTTAAATTAACCAAAATCAAACTCATGTAATCACGTATTCACACACACAGAGACAACACCACCTCAACCCCACTCTCAAAAGAGCCGGTCGGTGGTGTCACCGCACCAACTGCACCACCCTTGGAGGGAGTGAGGCAGCACCAACGACACCACCGGCACCCACCCTCAGAGTAGCACCACCAATCGGGGTCTCAATAGCTCACACTATACTACTCTCATTATTATTATTATTATTATTATTATTATTAAAACATAGAAAAATCATGATCTGAGTTCCATTACACCCAAGGTGTATTTACACTTGTCTAATTACAAATGCAGTTCCGAAGGAGTGCCTCGTGGTCTTCCATGTAGACCACAAGATGGCCATCGTGAAGACGACGAAAATAACCAGTGGAAAGCGATCAGTCGGGAGAGAAGTAACAGTAGACTGGTGTGGCGAGGGGCTCACCGCTACAATCCTGTGTATGTCAGGTAAAATAAACAGCAATTTTTTTTTGATGTTCATTGGCTGGAGATGTGTAATTGGTGGGGATGGGGGAACGAAACAAAGTGCCTGTATTTATCTTCAACCAAACTTGATTCTGATTGGTCGATCCATGGCAAAAACGGTGTGATATTATACTGTATTGTACGGTCCATATCGCACCCTGCGTATTGCGCTGTTCTAACTCCGCGTAATTGCGCTATTTTAAGCCATACGCCAAATGTACAGCTGCATAATTCACTGTAAATTCAAAAGTGGCGCATTTGCGTCCCATCGGCACATGTGTTTAGATGCGATTACTTGTTATACATGCACGCGTTTTTTACATTATATTTTCCGTGTACAGCATGCGTATTCCACCTTAACTGTGCGTCAAGTTTGCTTGAAGATAAATTCGTTATCCCACTCGCGCGTGTGTAGTATGTGGGACACAGACGCTCTTTATTACCCCGTGTTCCACGCACGCGAGTGGGATAACTAATAATATAGTAAAGAAAAAGTTGCTTAAAAATGACAACAAACTGGAAGCCACATTTTTCTTTTATGGGTTCATAACATTCAATTAAACTTCAGATGTTCACTTGTAACCAAGGTAACCAACCGATTTCCCTAAAATGTTTGATTACCTGTGATGATGTATGGTCCAGCTGCTCCATGATGCAATCTAGAAGTAAACAGGACGGTGCGGGGAGGGGGGGGGGGGTCTTGGGGTAGCACAGTCAAACCCTCATCCCCGCCCATGACTGAGAGCATACTTTTAATTCACATTTGATTCCCTTGAATTTAGATGATCGCACCGTTCTAAACGAAGCAGACAGGAATTATGGCACGACCTACGACAAGAAAAGGCAAAAGAAGACCAGTACCAAGGTAAGGAATTTGCTTAATGACATCACTGCACATTCTACCTAATTTAGAATGACCCCCATTTGACAAAATAAAAATAAAAGTGGCATGAAGCAGAGAAAATGCGTAACAAAATAAACTTTGAGCGCCCAGCAGGGTGGATATGTGCGCGCTACAAATCTTCTATCATTATCATTATTACCAAAACGTCATAGGTTTTGTACATGAATTTTGAAGCAGGTAAATCTTAAAATTAACATTGTGATATATGTACAAGTTATATACCATATTGAAGCTTGAGGGGCTCTAAGATCATTTTGTTTTGCTGCACTCATTTTTCAACAGTCAAGAAGCTTGTGAAAGTGGAAAAATGTCACAAGACTGTATGTAACCTCACATTAAAACGGTATAAAATGTTATTTTATTTTATTTTAATTTATTTTATTTTATTAAATTTATTATATTTTCATTTTAATTTGTTTGCATTTTATTGTATTTTTTGTTTTATTTTAGTTTATTTGATTCTATTCTATTTCTCATTTCAGTTTATTTAATTTCACGTAAGTAGAATTGCCCACATACATCATTCAGGGACAGTGCAATAGACACCTTGTAGTGCTCACTGTTGGTTGTCAAATTACTCTATCCAATGATGTGTACATGTACAGCTTCTACTTCTACCTTTGATACTACCCCTGTATTAGGGAACTCTTTGTTTCACGCTAGAAACCCATCCAAAAGTATAACGGAAACAATATTAGTATTATGTGTATACACTGTATAAATAAATTTTAACTCAATAATTTAATTATTTTACTGCTAATGTTGATGTTACCCATGCAAAACTGTACTTGATATGAAATAAAACTTTATTGTTCTATGTAACTTCACTTGTAATTTTCTCTGTTTAGGCTATTTGTACTTTATTTTCAGTTTTTTTTCTGCAGCATTTTATATTTTAACTATTAACCACGATAAAATGCCATGATTATTATTATTATTATTAAAAAAAACAACCAAGAACAGTCACGTCAGATTATACTTTGTACGTTTTACATATTTGTCACAAAAAATACAACCAGAAAAGGGGGTTTGTACGAGGAATTTATCCATTATTGTGTTTACAATTTGTCATACAAAATTAAAGAAAGAAGGGACTTTGAAAAAGTGTAACCTGCGTAAATTTGTACCCATGAACACGTATAAAGATGGGCAAAGAGAATGTGATTGGGCAGAGAATAATCTTAAAATTAATGGGACCATAGAGAACTCGCGAGGGGCACGCGGAATTGTCCTATGTTGTAACCGGGATATCCGAGCACGCCGGAATATTGAGACCATGACTACAGCGTGCTGAAATGCCTGGCTACGTCATCCGGATAGCTGAGCACGCCGGATAGCTGAGACCGTGACACCGGCCTCGGCCTCCCTTACCGCCGTATACTATCGACTAGTTCGTGCAGTAGACTAGTATCGGTAAAAAATTGTTCAGCCCTCCCCGGCGTCAGTTCTCCGTATTAACTAAAAGCATGGAGCACAGTATGTGAAAATAACGTCCCATCATACCATTACTAGTAGTAGATTTTAGAGAGTAGACCTAATTTATTTTATATGATTTATTTAGTTTAATTACTGCAGTGCAACATACTTCTAATCTCAATTTACTAGCACAACTTCAATTCTTACGAATTCACGCAATCCCGGACTCGCTCCCATGCAGCCTTCTTCTCCCGTTTTGTTATTGTTGTGCCCATTAGAGGCGCCTCGATTATCCCATTTTCTTCAAGATACGCCGTTGCATGAGCTACATCCATGTCACTGCTGAAGGGTGTCGCCTTTCCGTTTTTTTGTCTGTTTTGTCACTCACGGATATGGATACGAATAGCAGACGACATCCACTTTTTTCACTTTTCGCTTTTTACGCATGCGCATTTGGCATGACATTTCTTGCTCAACGTATCAATAAATTGTTTTGGCCGTGAAATATGTTTACCATAAGCAAATATTTTCTGCTATAGACCAGGTGCCCTCTGTTGACAAAATCTCAGCGTGGACACCGACTTCCGCCGGGCAAAACAATGTAAACAGTGCGTGAACACCGCTGCGTTGACCGTTGATGCCCTCAACAAAATCTGAATTTTCATGTAATTTTTGACCACATTATTTCATGATTTTACGACGAGTTTTTAATTAATAATTCAAAAGATAATGCCCGAAAGCTGCTGTGCTATCGGCTGCACAAACCGCCGAAAAAAGGGAGAGAAAAATGGGCTCAGCTTCTACAAGATCCCTGCTGCACGGAATGGATTGAGAGCAGAGAAACGTCGCCTATGGCTGTTGGCGATTCGCCGAAAAAATTGGGGCGAAGCAGACACACGATATGCACGACTATGTAGTGCTCATTTTGTAACAGGTATGTCAATTTTTAAAGATGTTTTTATTAACCATACAACGTACAAATGTAAGACCAAATGTGACTACTAATAATGGCAATGCCGAGTGATACTGTGATCTGATGCACACGCACACCCATACGTGTACTTCACATGTACAGTGTGAATGATGAATGGTACATGCTCATGTATCCGACATAAGTGCAGTGCATTCCACATGAAAAGGTTTCTAATTCCTCCGAGGTTTGTGATTTATTTCTCTATGAATACATGTCCATAATGGGTATCCTACATCCACAATATTGATTTGATTGACCATCAATGAACCTTTTTTGCTCACATTCTTCCAAATACGAATGACTATTTGGCTTTTTTCGGAACTAGGCCTAGGGCATCCATTTCCATTTATTTACAAGTTTATTATTATTTAATGAACCTTTTTTTGTGAAGTTTGTTGAAGAGGTTACAGGAGGCCAGATAGATATTTGAAAACTTACGTCCATACATGCATCATACTGCCGCCCCAGATTATTAATATTTTCTGCTTCATCATTGGAATTAGTGTTGGTTTTTATTTTAAATATGGCCCTTAGTTTCATGTTTTTGTTGATCTTGGTCTTGTATCAATGCTTATGCATTGCTAACTGAACTCATATTTTGGTTTGATTAAAATTTTCAACAGGCAAAACTTCAGATGATCCTCATCATCCTGACTTTGTGCCAACTTTATTTGAGTTCAGCAAGACCAGCCAAACCCGGGAAAAGCAACGTCAGGACAGATATGAAAGATTCAGTCGGCGCAGAGAATCATTAGATGAAAATAATCCTCCTCCAAGTATGCCAGATGACACACATAAAGAGGTTGCAGAGATTTTGGCTCAGATGCATTTCACCGAAGAGACCGAGGCAGATAATTTTGCTGAGCCTGACGGTAAGGCAGAAACTTTGACTTTCAATTTTAGGTTTCTCCAAACAAATATTTTTATCTGAAATTCCATAAAAGTCGATAACACTCATGAAGATCCCACATATCGCTAGTTTAAAAAAAATTATTGCCGCAATCGAAATAAGCCTGATAAGAATTTGCATATAATCTCATGAAATCATACATGAAAATGGGGTTATTGAATTTGATTAAAATAATAGTTGTAACTTTGTCAGTATGAACTTTGTAATGGTAGAAAAATATTACTCGTGATTTAAAAATTAATATCGAAGGTAGGATAAATGAACTTGATTTGATCATTTCCACATGCAAAATAAGTTTTCAATTCCCCCCTTGTTTTAACCATTACATAACTTAATTATACTTGTTTTGGCAATCTTTACACAGATCGTGGTGATGATCAACCATGTAGATGCGAGGAGCTCCTTGATGAACATGCAGCATTGTCAACAGAGGTCACCAACCTGCGGCAAGAACTAAATGAAGCGTTGGCTGAAAAAGAAAAGCTGCGAGAGAAAACTTTCAGCTACAATAGTATCAAAGACAACAAAGCAAAGCTTAAGTTTTATACTGGTCTTGAATCTACACAAATTTTTATGTGGATGCTCCTTTTGTGTCAGAAGGCCATGAAGTGGAAAAAAGTGCGACAAACTGTATGCACTTGGGAAGACCAGATGCTTATGGTCTTAATGAAAATGCGCCTTGGACTGAGAGACAAGGACACTGCATATAGATATGGAATTCATAGAACAGTAATCTCTAAAATTATGAGAGCATGGATCCCATCGATGGCTTCAGTCCTGAAGGAGACTATATCCTGGCCGAGCAGACTTGCAGTGAGGCAGCATTTACCTCGGTGTTTCCAGAAGCATTTTAGACAAACAGTGGCAATTATTGATTGTACTGAGATTTTTATTGAAAGACCCTTAAACTTAACTGCTCGAGCTGAAACATATTCAAATTATAAAAACCACAATACAATCAAGTATTTGGTAAGCATTACACCAAGTGGTGCTGTTAGTTTCATTTCATCTGGATGGGGTGGAAGAGTTTCAGACAAAGAATTAACTTTAAACTGTGGATTATTAGACAAATTAGATCATGGTGATGACATTTTGGCTGATAGAGGTTTTAATGTTAAAGAGGAAATGGCCATAAAGGGGTGCAGACTTCTAGTTCCCTCCTACACAGAGGAAAACACAACTGTCAAAAGAAGATGTTGACAAATCAAGAAAGCTGTCACGTGTACGCAGTACAGGGGTCTATTGGCACTTGGGGTAAGCAGAGTCATGAAATTAAGCCCTAATAGTACATGTAGTGTATCCGATAAGGGGGGGGGGGGTGATTTTCCTGAATTCATATGTGAAAATTATATTATATTACAATATGGCTGTGATCGTATTATCACGGCAAGAAAACAGCTTATCAAATTCATGTCTACTCGAATTTCACAGTGAGATTGCAGATCCAGATGATGTACATATTTGCTAACAGCTTCTCAGGATAAAAATAAATAAACTTAACTTTCTGGTAAACATCAAAAAGATGTATCATAGCAACAGCAAAATTTTAAACAAAATGTATTTTATGTTGTGGAATTATCAATAAATAACAATATTCCGTTGCTAGTTTGAAAGTTTACCTTGTAGCAGGACTGATGCTTTTTCTGGTACAATTTGTTCCCACCATGAAGTGTTTTGTTCAAAAACAGGTTTAATAAAAAGTATGCAAATTACATTGAGGCATGGTTTCATAAATTTATTCATTAATACAAAACCATATTTTCCTGGGCATTCTTCTTATTTGTATGCAGCTCAAATGAAATCTCTTAATTTCACAACTTGGCCCAGAACAATTCACCAATGCAAATTACATTGAGGCATGGTTTCATAAATTTATTCATTAATACTGGGACCTACCACGACAACTATTACAAAACCATATTTTCCTGGGCATTCTTCTTAGTTGTATGCAGCTCAAATGGAATCTCTTAATTTCACAACTTGGCCCAGAACAATTCACCATTTTCCCAAATGGGGGTCTGTTACAAAAACATTGGTTACTTTCAATATTAGACAGAAGAGGATCATTTGTTCTTGTCAAAACCTCTGGGAGGACATATTTCATGTATTTACTCGTTATTTTTTCCTCCATTTCATCGCAAAAGGCCTTATCCTTGTAAAGCCGCTGAACATGATAGTCCTGTGGTGTCCACACCACAAAGTCACAGTACACACTTTCAAAATCTAAACAAAGCATCTGGAATTGAACTTGGAAGAAATACTCATAGGTTATTTTTAGTTTGCCATTCTCATGGAGGTAAAAATTCGACTGCTGCAAACCTGCTGCAACATTTGATGATCTGAGTCGGTAGGGGCACTTCACCTCAACAATCCCCAAACCGCAGCACTCACAGCCCACTTGGCCATCTGGAGTGGCACCAAGCCATGGTTTCCTAGTATGTACAAATAATCCACACTTATGAAAACTAAAGTTTTGGTGGTGATTTTTGTAGTTCTGTGTATTGTTCCAATGCAATGGCCTCTTTAGTGTGTCCCCATTGTAGAGCTGGAATATCGGGGGGTGCTTTGCAATAGCCCATTATTTCTCCAACTACGCGTTTTGGGTCGGTTGTGTCTTGCAGAGTGTAGTTTCTTAGCTCTGCTGGCTGTAACTCTTCCGGCTCGGTGCTCTTGCCAGGATGGATTTTCCCCTTGCCCTACAGTTGCACGTTCAAGTGTTAGGATCTTTCTTCCCGTGAACTCCAGCTCGAGCGTCCTTGCAACACATTTCACCCGCTCCTCCAATTCTGGTGCATCGAGTGATATATTCTTTATATCGAAGTGATGTGTGATTGGTTCAGGCAGACCATCACATTGGTGGCTGATTTCATCATCCTCAGACGCAGTGTCAGTACCATCAGTGTCACTATTGTTTTCATGCAGTGAAAACACCGCCGCACTTGGAGCAATTTCCTTTAGTTCTAGAAAATCAGCTGCAGATATGAAGGGTGCACCTCTCACCTCTTGCATTCTTGGTCGTTTTGCAGGCAGGTCTGGTTTAGAGGCTTTGGGCCTTCTAAAAAATTTCTTTGACAATGTGGTTGCCTTTACCTGTAAAATAATGTAAGAAAAAAAAACCTGGATGTTACCAAGCAAGACTAGATTTGAAGGTTTGCAACAGTGTACAAAGGAGGAAGAAACAAATTAACAAGGAAGAACCATCTATTGTAATTTATTTAAGGAAGAAATGGTGGTTCTGAAAAGAACTAGGGTGATACAGGTCTCAACATTTTGAACAGAGTTCACTGTTAGAAACTTCAGACCTACATGTATCCCACCCTTAGTTCTTTCCAACACCACCGTTTCTTCCTTGAAGAGATTATTATTTCATACATGTTTGTCACCTGCAAATGTGTTACTTCCTGTGAAAGATTATGGTATTGAAAAATAATAAATCAAACAGTATTTGTTGCAATGAACAATTTTGATTGTTAGCAAAAGAGCACTAACCTTTCGTTTAGGAGCCTTCCACGCACATGGCAGACTTGTGACAGATGGCTTAGCAAGTAGACGTACCGTAGCCTCTGCAAAATACATCATTGCTGCAACATGTGAGCATGCCGTTCCCAGTCTTAAAAAAGAACAAAAACACATTCACTTAAATGAGTAAATTCAGTACTTACTAATGTTACAGTACAACAACTATTCTTCAACTGGGAGACCAAATTTTTCAAGCCAGTCTTTTGGGCCGATTAAATACAAGCCTAATAGTCATGGGTGCCTCATGCCTGTCAGATCTTCCCACCGGCCCCACCAACCCAAATTCTCACAATGAAACGCCAACTTTTGGTCCCACTTTCAAGTAAATAGAAACGATCGGTACACTGCAGTAACTAATATTGGAGTCTGTCCTTGTGCTCGAAACACAAACCAAAAATGTAGACCCTAACTTGCTTCCCAAAAATTAAAATGATTGTTTGCTTTGTTTTATTGATTTTGTAAAAAGATACAGTAATGAGCAATGCTCATGAGTTTTTTAAATGTAAGATAATCTTGAAGGAAGTCCAAAATGTTTTTCAAGGCAGTAACAAGTGCTTCATTTTTTCCATTCAATTTTTTATGTCGAAATGTTAGGCCATTATTAACTATTTGTGCATGAAAAAAATATATAAAAGAGCACAAACTCTTATTCAACATGCAGCATTACAAATGGACAGCAACTGTCAAATTTTCCTTTCCTTCATGTCAACAACAAGTTTTGAACATTTTATGGTCTACCAAAATAAGCAAAGCCATTTCTTTAAGAAAGTGAAAACATGAATTCGTGCTTACCCCGCCATACATGTACACGATGCAGTATGAACGATGCCAGTGTCATGTACACATATCCAAGCATCATACATGTCTTCATCAGAACGTGGATTTTGGCGTTGACCCGGCAAGACTAAACTTCTCAAGTAACAGTACTGTGTCCCTTCTAATTTATGGTACAAACATTTCTGAACATGACCAGACACGAAGTAGTTGTAGGCCTCCAACGAACGAAATGCTTTGAGCGATTCATGTGTGAATTCACTTGGTGTATGGATGAGGTAGTGGTAGATGTCGGCAAACTGAAGCGGTGGCCATTTTTCAGTACTGTCGGACCAGTCTGAACGATCGATACAGTACGGATCTGGTAGAATCTCCCCGGAGTTTGTCCGCAAAAGCTGGAAGTACTTCTCCCGATTCTCGTCAGTCATGGACGCTACTATGCCCAGTTTTGGTATCATTATGTATCTTATGCCGGAATTAATCAAGTACTTTGAAAATTGAATACTCAGATCAGCAGGATTGTGCGACGCAGCGAGATGTAAACTGTGCACAGATGCAATACACACACAACAAAACGAAAACAACGCGTTTGTTTTGCCCGGCGACATGCGCGCGCATCGTGTTGTGGTTGAAGCGTGACGTCAGAGGGCACCTGGTCTATAGTATAGCGGCGATTCTTCGCTTACGGTAACGCGTTCCATGAAATTGGCCAAAGGCCAGCGATACGACAATCTGTTTTCTTTTTGCGGATGCCGTAATTTAAACTAAACAATCACAAACAATGATGGCGCACTTTATAAGCCTAACACACGCGTACACGCACTGCGTGCATATCATGCATAAAATTAAAAAAACGTAGACGTGACATACTACACAGTACATATCGGATACGTTACGCTAGCGCGCGCTCGTCGTGCGTGGCAGCAGACTTGATCACTTGTTTATCTGAGCTGAATGGACCGCATGTTGGTTGCATATATTATACGTTTGCATATACGCATAGAGCAAGGGTCTTTTCTCGGGTTGTTCTTAAACCCCCTCGACCTACGCTCAAATAAACGAAGCACACGTACTCGCAGAATTCACTACCACCAGTGCAGTACGAATGTATGTATGTATGTATTTCGCAATGCCCATATATGCGCAAGCATGTCGCATGGCTGGCCGGCCTGCGCCAGAATCAAATTGTATCCCAAATGGGAACCTGTTTATGGCCCGAGTTCGAAAATGGCTAGCTCGCTAGCCTGTTGCGCCGTTTGCTGCATGATGACGACCTGTTGTCTCGAAATCAACGAATTTATAATGCTGCCACAAGCCAAATTATACCATTCCCGAGCAGATATGATTCTGAGTGCGCGTACGTCGTGGGGGTCGAGGGAGTTTAAGAACAACCCTCTTTTCTTTGTGCTATATTACGTACAATAATTATTTAGTGTGGTTAAATCAACTGCCCCCGTTCAGATTTTGCCAGATATAACACTTGTTGACGTGGGAAATGAAGTTAGATTCAGTATTGCTTAAACCATGCCTTCTTGCAGTTCTTGATCCGTGTCGGGAATGAATACATGAGTGTTTTATTGTTCAAAATAACAGTAATTTATGTAATGTAATGCTGTTACAAAGCAAACAAAATAAACATGGCTAGATTGATAAACTTTTTCCATAAACAATTAGAAGCACGATTTAACATGGCGAAGATGTTTGGGTGGTTCCAGAACAAATGCGGTAAAATAATAGCTTATTAAAAACAATGTTGACAAACGTGTTTTTACAGTAACTATGATCCATTAGTTCTCTTCAAAGAAATAAAACATACAAATCGTAAAAAATGAGCATTCCTTTCAAAACGTGACATTTAGGTATATTCAAACCCTGATGGGCATCGTATGATTTACAAAGTGAAATATGTCAGATGATCGGTACAATTTATGTCAAATATTTGTTGTGTTATCTGTAAATAGTTACCACATACATATGACCAACAATTAATTCTCGGTTCACTCAAGATGTTATCACAAATACCACGTTACTTACAACCATAAGTAATTTGCATAATTTGTGTGTATTTATTGTCAACCCGAATGTATTATTGCCATAGTTCCAGCTCAAGTACTTGCTATATTCTAAAAGACAATCCTATCATCATCTGTATCCAATTTGTCAAATGTGTGGAGTACATTCAGTATTGATTCTAGTTGTTACATTTCACTTTAGGTAAAACTTGTAGCTTTGCATGGTGAGGATGATAAGTAAGACTAATTGCGGTGACACCATGTGGAATCTCAATTGAGTAGTAATTAGTTCTGAAAAGAACTTCAGAAATAATTACTACTCAATTGAGATTCCACATGGTGTCACCGCAATTAGTCTTACTTACATTTCACTTTGCTGTATGTTTTACAATTATAATGCCACAAAAGTCTTGATATGTGTGTAAAACGAATTTCATACACTGTAAAAAGTTTTTCCGTTATATTACGGAAAAAGTTCCGGCAGCAAAATGACCGGAAAAAATTTTTGGTTCCGTAATTTTAACTGAACTTTTTATTTTATGGGGAAAAAAATTACGGAAAAAAACTTCTACGGAAAAACATAATCATGGAAATTATTACGTAAAAATACAGAAAGCAAACAAACGTTCCGGTAATTTTGCTGCCGGAATTTTTTTTATGGTTCCGTAATTTTTCTGTAGAAATTCCGTAAACATTTTGTAAAAAATTCCGTACATTTACGGGACAATTGATAACTTCCAGTAATTTTGCCACCGAAACTTTGATATTGTGCTAGATTTTGGGGTTATTTTTCCTCATAATACATGTAGTTGTAAGAAAATGACATCCATAGGATTACAGAACTAATAACGAGCATTTTTGTGTAATTTTGCTGCTAGTACGTTAACTCTTGTTTCACAAATAAGAGTTTACACAAACTTATTCGTGTGCACAAACCTTTTACCCAAGCTAAGAAGTCAACTGTTGAGACAAGATAGAGATTTCAAAAGCCAAACAATTTTTTTTAAATTTTAAATATCACCTTGAGCTTGATTGTTCCATTCAGAGATCCAAGTCAAAGACGGCTTATATGTTCCTATAAATAGGTTACAAAAGAAAAACTAAGAGACAAAATAAGTACACAATTATTCAATCCATCTTTTTTCGGTATCACAACTTTAATTTATTTCAATCCAATAAAAATGCAAAATGTAGTAACCATAACATTTTCCTAATAAACCCTCATTACTTTTACTCGACTATACCCTATTTCTGACAATTTGCGCTTTACATTTAACCCCAAACTAATACCAAATTGCAAATCAAGCCTCTGCTTATCAAATTTCCAATCTGAGCTGTTTGTTTTCCCATCAGTTTTAAGGAGGTACATTTACCTGTTTGTCATGAATCTATAAAGGTAAAATCAAAGATTTACTACCAAGGTTTTGAACATTTTGTAGGTGTAACATGAAATTACTGAAAAGTACACATGCATTTATAGTAAAGCAGTTTTTATTCTGTGGAAATCACAGAAGTTTCATCCAAAAACTGCTTTAAATTTTACTGCTTGTCAATTAAATCAGTAGTCAGTGAAGAAACAATTATTGACAAATATCGGACAGTTTCCTTTCTCATTTCCTGAGAAAGGAAACTTGTGTTATCATTTAACTGCATCCATTAAATTATAAAGGGATCGAAAACATGGGGATCGAAAACACGGAAATCGAGGCTCCCATTTGTAAAATTTAGGTTTTGCTGAAACAATTATAAAATCTCAATATGGATAACGATATTGTCAGTGTTTAAATGGGTAAACATTAAATTATCACAACCACGCATTAAAGATGGATGAACAGTAACAGTATTCACACATTTTGATATTTGCATTGCATTCTGGGTACGGATGACAGAAAATCAGCAATTGCACAAAACCATTGGGCAGTTGATTCAGTCAATTGTTTTTCCATTTTCTTGTCTAAAACATTTACAGATGCATCGCCCGATCTTTGACCGATTTGACCCCAAAAATTTGATTTAAAATTCAAATAGGTATTTTGATGGGGTCGAGAAAGTTACAAGCTTTCATTTGAGTCATCGCACGGAAAAATACGCCAATGATTAGTAGCAGTTAAATAAAATGCCAAAATGAGTTTTTGTCAGGATCCCGAAAATATCTCACTTGATCGGTCCTATATGTATTATTATAAGAAACGTTTTTATATTTTTATGGTTCCTGACCATAAAAAGTTTAAGTAAAAATATTTTTCGTTAAAGCGGCTGATACTCTTCGAAAATTTGTTCACTCTTAAAATTCTGTATTTTTATATTTTGGGCAAAAGATTGGGCGATGCATCTTTAACATATTGATGGACAGATTTCAAGAAGTAAATGTATACTGATTTATAAATACATTTTAGAATGTTTTAAAAATTCAGAAATTATCTGGCAATATCTTTGGAACCATTCACATGTGGACCTAATCACAAAAGAACCGCGAATTCAATTGGTTGTGGGAGTCTCTGTTAAGATAAGATCTTGATTCTGATTGCAAGTAAATATGACACTAGCTCTTCCAGCTACATGGTTATAGTTCAAGCTTTAACTGGTATCCAAAAATGAGATTACCTGATAATTCCTCAATTCTCATTAGAATTAAAAATATGTTTATCAATTTCAAATCACAAATCCATCACCAATTCTGGATACAATACCAGAAGGAAATAAATGATACAAAATCAGGAGGAATTTAGCATTTTGCTTCACTGATGATGTCAAGTGTCACTGATTCATGCTGACTGAATAGTCGTGCACACTGCCGTGGCCACCGCAGCGCTTAATTAGTGCATATACAGTACAGTGTGCACGAGTAATGTGTAGGGCTGTGCGTTTCAGATATTTTTGGAACCGGATAACCGAAATCAGGAAACTTCGGATACCCGGATACCCGTTTTCATTTTTGTTGAAAACATGCCTCCGGTTGTGTACAAATACATGTACTGTAAATGGTAACAAACTGACTTTTATAATACAGAGGATACCATGCTTAAATCGATATTTTCTTTATTGGAGTGCAATCTCTTGAATTTAAAGATAATTGTCTGTAAAAGTGTAAACATTACATTGTTCAAGAGTCACAGATTTCACTTATAAGTATACACCATAATTGCTGTCAACTCTATTTCCAACCATTTGTTGTAAAAATAAAGATCAGTTTCTTCATATCACGCAGGCTCTATCAATTATCAAAATAACTATAAACACTTTTATGATACTAAGCTTTTTAGTAATTTTGTAAGTAGGTACAGCATGCAATTGTTATGTAAAAATGTAACTGTATTTTTATATCAAATGGTTGGAAATAGAGATGACAGCAGTGTTGCTGTATCTACAGAATAATTTTTACAGTGCAAGCCCTGAAAGTACTCAAAACCATTTAGTGTTTGGGGCTACTGTAGTCTGGTTTTACTAGACTACTGATGAGGACCCTGTTCTCTCACTTTGTTTGGTCCTCAGGATTATTGTTCTCTCGGGTAACCTTTTGTTCCAAGTCCTCAGTTGTAGGCTAACTGATAACCAGCCCACAGAAGGACAAGGCAGAAACAGTATGCCCTTTGGCCTTCGCTGGTGGGGCATAAAAATTACAAGCAGTTGCTGCCCCCTTAGAAATCACTCACTGTGACATATGTATGATCCATCACTTTGAGTTAGTACAACGGATGATACATTATTTTTAACAACAGGATTGACATACCGTTGTATGAAGTCCAGGGTTGAGGATACAGCTAAAGGATAAATTATGTTGAAGACATAATAAGATGCAAACACCATAGCTATGGCCTTTTCGATTGAAGTCGGATGACTATGCACAACTTCCTTATCGATGCATAAGAAGATATGTTCACCTGTAAAATGTAAGCAACATAAACAAAAGACTATTGAAATGATGCAATGACAAATCAGCAAATAGGGACAGGACAATTTGCATTTACCAAAGCAAAAAGAGCACAAATTCAAACAGTAATACGTCAACATGATTAAACCCACAATCCCAACTGCAATGAACAGGTACATGTATACTATGCAAGTGGTATAAATGAAAACATTTTTCTAGTTTTAGGCGTGATGTGATCACGCTGTGATAATTAAACATGTGATTGTCAAGCTGATAATCAGTATTTGTTAGAGATTTACTAAATGTTTAAACGAACCCTATATTTTAAGGTGAACCTCAATTTCACTTTGTCCACATTTTGTTCTGTTAGATATTATTGTATGCAGTTAATCAAAACGCCGACCAGTTTCTTTCCTTGTGATGTATTAAATTTCAAACCATAATGTTCCAAACATAGTTTAGGTTTATATATGACTCCATGGGATGACACTGCCATGTTATTTTGAAAATATTTAACTTTTTTGTCACGCAGAAGTGGTCAATGCAGAGAAAGCACCCAAATACGAGTGTGGCATCCACAGCCACAGAGGGTATTAAAATAGTTGTGGAAGAGTTTTGTGGAATCGGTATTAATTGATAAAAATTCAACTAAAAGCTTAAATATGTACACATCATCTGGGCGTGCAATTATGCCCACTTTTGTAAGATAAATAGTAACTGTTTAAAGATTTGAATAACAAAAATTCACAGCCATAATTGTAAGACGATGTGAGAGGAGGTCCGGTGGAACTAACCATGTTACAGTCAATGGAACAAGCACTTTTCATGCATCATACAATTTTAAATAAAATACCTAGGAAATTAATTTAATTTAATGACCAAAATGAAGCCTTGCCATTTTGCAGAGTTTCCTCTCATTGTGGGTGCATGAAACAAAGTAAAATTCATGCAATTTTTACAAAAAGAAATGTGCTTGGATGATTAATAACATATTATCATAATCAGGAGAAAATAATTTGGTTTGTGATAAATGTTATTAATTAACTTACACAGTACAAATCCTCAAATTTTCATGATGTGGGAAAAGGCATATACTGTTAGAATGCTTTTGTTTTCATTCAACTACAGTTCTGCAGGGGTACATTATGTGGACTGTGGTGATGATGAAGAGGCTGAGACAGAAAACACATGGGCTTTTGGATATGGTTCACTGGCACCAGTGATGAAAAAAAAGTCAGATTATGATGCATAAAAATACTAAGCTCCTAGTGAGCCTCACAAAGTCTTAATATAAAACTACAGGGATGAACATTGGCTCATGAGTCATAACTCTTTTTTTCTGGGTGGGGGTTGTGTTTTTACAATTCTTACAAAAGCCTTTTTTGAAAACTAGATTTTAAGAAAATCGCGTGTAACGATATAAGTTTTCAAGTGGTAGGCCTAAATTCAAGAGGCTGACACTCACATTTTTGGTTGAAATTTGGCAGGTGAGTTGCACAGAGTTTGCTTTAAATAAATATCTTGTAAGTTGTAGGCCTACGTTTAAGTCATACTGAAATTTTGAATAATTAACGTTAAATGCAAATAAGTTTGTCAGTTCATAAAATCATTTTCTTCACAACGCACACCCTAACGTTAAAGCCAAAGCAAAGGATTTTCATCTTGTTTACACACGATTTTTTCAAAATCTGACTAACGTTATGCCAGGGCCTATTTCAAAAATCCCTAGGCCTACTTAACGTTAGTGCTTGTTTTGCTGGATCGTAAAAACACAGACAGAATAAGCAGACATGCAACTTTTTAATTGCAAAAAAGAGGAAATGGCCAAGCACACAAAACTTTGTAGGTTTGTCTTACAGTGTTTTCAGTTTTCTACGTGGCACTATTATTAACGTTAGACCTAACTAGTAGGCTAGTAAGAAAAAAAAAGAAATCAGCTGATCAGCTGAATGCCTGAATAATTCAAATCCATTCACTGTGACCAGTTACTGTAACGTTAGGTAACGGCGAACTCGCCATGGCATGGGCATGATCATCACTGCTGATGCAGTTAACAGTTGAGTTACGAAAACTGAGTTAGGCATGGGTTAGGCATGTTCTGTTTTGTGTTAGGGCCTAGAATAACATGCCTAACACAGTTACATGTATTGTTGCCTAACTTACACGTAACGTTAGGCCTATTTTATATTTACTGCCAGTCTTGGACGCAACATGGTCAAGAAACAGACCTAAAAATTCTTCACTTTGCTTACCTTGCAACTGTATTAATGTATAACCATGGACAACGGTTACCTCCTCTCGAGTATCTCAGACCTTTAGATAATGACGTGTCGATCGTGTTTCGAGCTAGACGACGACCAAACTTTCACCAAAAGTTAGTTAAGCTTAATTATAATAAGTTAAGTATATACAGCTGCGCAAAAGCTATTCGCGCGTTTTATGCGATGTAACAATAATTATCCTCTGGCGAGTTTAGTCTTAGCACCGCGCCCAAGGTATCAACGAAAACACGGCATAAAAGGTAGCGCGGCGGAATCCAGACTTACCTTCCCATGAGGCAAAGGTAAAAATCTCCTGGGCTGGTTTCGTGATGTGCGCGTACGTACATGTACTTGACCTTTGACAGTTTGTTCCTGATCCTATAAATAACTCTATGACGTCACATAATGTAAGTTGGCCAGCTTTACGGGCAATGGTAAGCCATTTTTGAACGCACAACTACATAATTATAAATGCTTTACATGTGTACTACTGCGTCCGGCACGCGGGAAAGTTTATCAAATTCCATGCATGACTGTTTGGTGAACCACTTGGCTGCGTATAAAAATTAGTACGCTTGACGCGACGCAGCTCAAAGCCAAAACCCAAGTTGCCCGTAAAGATGGCGTCTACTGGGAACTTTAGGCCGATCTATACAGCATTTAGCAACAGCATGCTCTTGCAATGAAAGCATAGTGGCGCATGGCGCGGCTTCACAGCCAGGCGCGTTTCTACTGAGGTTCAATATTTCTTCTTCTTCTTATATATATTTGATAATTCCGACACACGAAGGGGTCCAACCTCAGGGAATTAAAGTCGACCTCGCCCCCCGCCGCCCCCCCCCCCCCCAAAAAAAATAATCGGAATTTTGAGCTAACGGAAACAAGAGCTAAAATCTATTATTATTTAGTTTTTTGGACTTTTTATTGTGATAAATGCAGACCCGCTATTTCCCAACTAAAATAATTCTCTTTTTATTTACTCAATTATTTATTTATTTGGGGGTGGGGGGGGCTAGACAAAATTGGCGGTGTAAAACTCTCAACCCCCACACCCGCCCGAAAAGTCAACTCGGGCTCGACCGAACAGAATAGGAATTTTGTGAAGAAAGCTCCGGTGTCACGAATGCACTATGCAGTGCAGGGTAACTTCTTGTCGTGGATAGTCATGGGTATTAGTGGGCAGTATTTGCCTGTCTGATTTTTGTTCTTTCTTACAGTTATAAGTTGACCTCCGATATTTTATGGGCAATTCCTCGTTCAGCTTAAAATTACGGAAAATAATCTCCAGTGATCGTGAAATAACGGAAATTTCCCCAATGGCCCGTATAATAACAGACATTTTTCTTCCACCCATAAAATAACGGGTATTCTTCTTTTTCCTTGTTAAAAACGGTCTTTTATCCGTGAAATGAAGTTTACTGAGAAGTTTCGTTAAATTTTCTCCGTACAAATACGGCGACTTTTTACAGTGTAGGCCTAAGACTTAATAAACTGACATGAACGTAAGCCAAAAAATTATTTTGTGTCGCCCAAATGAACAGATTTACACGTTTCATGTATTAAGACGCAAAATGCCGTTTAAGGGCGACTCCTACAAAGTTACAAGAGACTGGCGACAGATGCTGCTCCGCAAAAGAAGGAAAGCATTTTCACATAAAAAAAATATGACATAAATTAGGTGGAAGAAGCGCATTTATGTGTTCTACAAGCTACCCCTTCGAAGACAATTGTAAGGTCAAAGACTTAGTAAGCTGACATGAAGGTATTGGTAAGCCAAAAATTTAGTTTGTGTCGCCCAAATGAACAGATTTAACGGGTTTGATGTATTTTGACGCAGAATGCCGTATAATGGCGACTCCTACAAAAGTTATATGATTGTGGCGGCAGATGCTGCATTGCGAAAGAAGGAAAACATATTCACATAAAACAAAATGACATGAATTACACTGTAAAAAATGTCTTTGTAAATTTACAGAAAAAGTGCTGGCAACAGAGTTGCCAGCACTTTCTGTTATTTCATTTAACCCTTCGTTTTGTAAAATATAATTACAGACCTGTTATTATAAAAAAAATAAAAAGTTGTAATCATTATTAACAGACCACATGGTTTTGGCAAAATACAGGCAAACCTTTAAATGCAAATAACTGAACTTCTGTTGTTTGTGTTCACATCCTGCAACAATTATTCAAATTTACAGAAATGTTAGTTATTTAATTTGGTACTTTGTTTTTTGCTTTTACACACTGAAAAAATATCTCGTTTTTTTACGGACTGCGAAATGACGATTACCGTAGTTTTTACTGAAACTTTCCGTTATTTTACGTGGAATATTTATATATTGTTATGGGTACCGTATATGACGCAGCTGTCAACATCCATGAGGGAACGCTGCATCTACTATGGGATGGATCTGCAGATATTGGAGTTAATCAATGCAACTGTTTATTGTACACAATGTCTTTCACCTACCTATTCGTGCGCGTATAGTCTGGTTCCTTTTTCAATCACTCCTCTCCAGTTACTAATAAACGTAACATGTATTCTTTATATATACTGTCTTTTCGAAACTCTTTTTAGTCATGGTGGCATGCAATTATAATCTATATTTCAATGTTTAAAATTTTGAATGTACTTTTTTACATCAACATAGAAGAGAACATCAAAATATTACCTTTTTAATCATAAAATTAACAGTAAATTATTTGAAAAAGGGCTAAAATCATCCATTTTCACATATTTAAACCTTGAAAATGATTCGAGCGCAAAGCTAGGTCAACTTAAGGTCAGTCATTTACATATTGGATATATCCCAGAGTGCAATGGGAGCGGCCATAATACGGGTTTCGGCCGTAAAACAGTGAGAAATGGATGATTACGGTAATTCACCGTAGAATTTACAAACTTTTCGCCGTAAAATTACGGTAATTTTTTACAGTGCAGATTTCTGCAAATATGAAAGGATCCGAATCTATAAAATTACTTGTTGGGGTATTTTTTACATATTTGTTTTTAAACGTTTCATTTGTTTATTCGTTTTAATGAATTTCACTTGAATTGAAATAAGTTGAATCCGTAAAATTAAATTATTTATTTTGTATTAACACAAGTTGTTTTGATATGTCGTGATTGTAATTTATTTACTTTTATTACAACGTCTGCAATACTACTACTACTAATAATAATAATGTGGACTTATATAGCGCACGTATCCACCAAACTGGTGCTCAAGGCGCATTATATTATTACCCCCTGCTCATCCGGCTCATAAATCATTCCTGAAACCATCTCATCTCCCTTGGGAGTATACAGCTCAATTGCTGCCACTACAGC
The DNA here is from genome assembly GCA_029582265.1 of Zoroaster sp. YZ-2022. NCBI lineage: Eukaryota > Metazoa > Echinodermata > Asteroidea > Forcipulatida > Zoroasteridae > Zoroaster > Zoroaster sp. YZ-2022. The sequence goes on along the minus strand of CM055816.1, from coordinate 99,923,339 downwards.
GCATATAGGGCTAATCAAACACAACAACCAACTCTGCCCTCACAGGTACCCATTTACCCCTCGGTGGAGAGAAGCTATTATGGTAAAGTGTCTTGCTCAAGGACACAAGTACCCCGGTCGCGGTCGGGATTCGAACCCACATTCTGACGACTCAGCCATCAGAACACAAATCCGATGCACTAAACCGCTCGACCATGGCACTCCACACTGCAAGAATCTGTCCTAGTTCAAATGGTAAAATATCAACAAATGCAATAACACTCTAAATTACAATTTGCAAACAAAAGTTATTTATTCGGGAATCTAACGCAACAAATCAAACATGTCCATATTGAACAACACTCTCAACAAGGTACTAACTTATGTTATCAACATAGCCTAATAATGTAGGTGACATGCCCTCCCCTAATAAAACAAATATTAAAATAAACAAGTAAAGCATGTAAAGTCTTTAACACTCGGTAATAAACATAACTAAAATAATATTTAATAAACTATTTTGCACAAACTCGACTGCCTGACAATAGTAATGAGTTGCCCCCTCGAAAAACATAAACAAAGTAATACCACATAGCAAGCATTCAGTGCACACACTCAGTGCTCAAACAAATAATGTTGGTGCACCCCCTCCCCAAAATAAAAAATACATAAAAAGTAAAAGCAAATAACAAACAAGTGTAAAAAAACTGAAATTTTACACAATTCGACTGTAATTTTACAAATTCTATGTTCAATAACAAACTTATGGGTGAAAATCACCAAAATATGTAAAAATACATAAATATTTACAGAAAGAGTTTTATTTACATCAACAACAAAAAACAAAAATGTAAAAACAAATAAACAAAAAATATCTGTAAAAAAACAAACATTTTCCACAATTTGATTGTATTTTTACAAATTTTATGTTCAATAACAAAAGTATGGGTAAAAATCCAAAAAATATGTAAAAATACAAACTTATTACATCAAAAACAAAAACGAAAAATGTAAAAGCAAATAACAAACACAAAATCTGTGTAAAAAAACAGAAACTTTCCACAATTCGATTGTTATTTTACAAATTCTATGTTTAATAACAAAATTATGGGTGAAAATCAACAAATTATGTAAAAATACATAAATATTTACAGAAAGAGGTTTATTTACATCAAAAACAAAACAAAAAACATGTAAAATCAAATAACAAACAAAAAATCTGTGTAAAAAAACAGAAATGTTTTACAGTGTAGGTGGAAGAAGCGCATTCATGATAATTATAAGTTATCTATTCCGAGATAGTCTGGGCCTAAGACTTAATAAGCTGACATGAAGGTAAGCCAAACATTTTGTTTTGTGTCGCCCAAATGAACAGATTTACACGTTTCATGTATTAAGACGCAACATGCCGTATAAGGGCGACTTCTACAACGTAACATGAGACTGGCGACAGACCAGTTCCGCAAAAAGGAAAATAATTGAACCAAAGAAATATGATTTGAAACATGTGGAAGAAGCGCATAGATTTATGTTTGTTATAAGTTATTCTCTCCGAGATAGTGTAGGCCTAAATGAGACTGGCGACAGAGCAGTTCCGCAAAGGAAGGAAAACATTTTAACCGTGAAAGAAACATGACCTTACACATGATTGTCGAAGAAGCGCATATGGCTTAAAACACAATAAAGGGGGCCACTTTCCTACCGTCACGTTATCAGTTTTTCTAATGGTTGTAAAACAAATTAATATCTGAAACCACCCCAAAAGAATTTCAACATTTGAATAGACATGTATGCTTATCCTAAAGATTATTTAAATTGATTATTACTATTAAATTGTTTAATTACCCTGAAATTTCCATCAACAAATGGACGGAAAAGTGAGGTAACTTTTTTCGTCCAATTTTTATGGAAATTTGAGGGTAAAAAATAAATAAATAAATAAAAATAATAAAATAAATCAACTCAATTCAGTTCCAGTATAAGCCTGCATGTCCATTCACATGTTGAAACACTTTTTGGTCGGTTTCAGGTACTTAAAAATAAATAACAACCATTGGAAATACTGAAACGTGACGGATGCAAAGTGGCCTCCTTTATTATGTTGTATGTCATATGCACTTCCAAAACAATTTATGATTAAGACGCAGAATGCCGTATAAGGGCGACTCCTCCAAAGTTACATGATATTGGTGACAGAGCAGTTCTGCCGGAAGGAAAAAAAATTAACAAGAAATATGACTTGAAACATTTGGAAGTAGCGCATAGATATAGAAATTACTTTTCCGACACAATTTAGGGCCAAGACTTATTAATCTACGGGCATGAAGGTAAGTCAAACATTTTTTTGGTCGCCCAATTGAACTGATTTAACACGTTTGATGTATTTTGACGAAGAATTTATTCGGGCGAATTCTACCAAGTTACATTAGGTTGTCGCAAAAGAAGAATAGCGTTTTCACAACACACACAAAAGAAACAAAATGAAATGAAGGTAAGCCAAACATATTTTTGTGAGTGTGTGTTTCGCCCAAAAATGAACTGATAAACCCTGCGGTACATTCCCCATTGATTTTTTACATCCAAATGACTTCCATACATGCCCAGCTATTGTCTAGGATTATTTTAAACCCCCCAGATGATACACAACAGCCAACGTTGGCAGCATCCCTCCTGTTTTCAGCGGCACCCTAATTTACCTACTGTAAAAAACAGTAGGGGTCACTCGCCGCAGGGTTTTAATTATAATAAAATTGTTATCTCGGCATTCCCCATTGAGTTTTTTTGTACATCCAAATGACTTCTATACATGCCCAGCTATGTCTATGATTATTTTCAACCCCAGATGACCCCCAGATGACACACAACAGTCGTTAGTGTATATCTCTGCTGTATAACCTTGGCAAACAGTAAACAGCCGTACACTTTATCTCTCCAGCATGTAACAGAACCCAGATGCTCTGTCTGGGGGATTATTGAAACTGCCTGGCTGTCGCAAGACATCAAACAGCACAACCTGATGCTGAACAGATGGTTCCACTTATCAGAGGGTTAGATCTGGGTCGCTCCAACATCAGTGGATAGCGGCTGTACAGTTTCAATGGGTTGTCTGCTGGCAAGGGGGGGGGGGGGGCTTACTTTGAAAGCTGCATACCGGGTCAATGGTTCACCCCAGGTTTATTTTTTTTACCATGTTATCAGGCACTATATGAATAGAGAACTTATGCAAAGTGGCTGAATGTGAGTTTTCAATGACGTAGTAAACAATTGTTTATAAACGGACTGAAAAAATAGCACCACCATGAACCGCAGGGAATTTTAAAACACATTTGGAATGAGTGTTGGTTTTGTAGCCGTTGCTATCTCGACCGACGTCTCGAACATGATGAAATCAACGGCTCTTTTCAGAGCCGACACTCCTCCCAAAAGTGATTTACCCGCAATAATATAATAATAGTTACTTCTGAATCTAAACACGTTCGATGTATTTTACACAGAATGCCGTATACGGGTAGGCCTACTCCTATAAAGTTACATGAGTGGGGACACGGAGCCGTTCCGCAAAGGAAGGAAAACATTTTAACAAACGAATTCCGTTCTAGGGCGACTACTCCTACAGCATTCTACAAATTCTATGGTTTTGCCTACTAAATAGTTCTCGATCTTTCCTGTAGGCCCTATACAGATTTTTAACTAGCCTACTGGCATAATTGTAAATGTACCGTAATAGGCCTACTTTAGCGCTTTTAATCAGTTTGGTCGCTCCCAAAACAGATTTTGAAGACAGACTATGCTGAATCAGGGCGCCCCTAACTGCAGCTATCAAAATTATAAGTAGGGCCCGATTTCAAAGTTGTTAAGCACAAGCACTTAAATGTTGCTAATGAGCAGAATGAGGTTATTACCAGCCAAAATACAATGTGATTTGTTTGTAACTTGTTCTTAGCAGAAACTTTGGCTTAGCATTATTTTCGGGCTTAGCTATTATGCCCAGCATGCGCTGTCAATTGTTATTGAATGTTTGTTCATGCCGCTTAGTTTTGCTTGTTAAACGCCCTTTTTCGGCCACAGTGTTAGCAAGCCATATACAAACTTAATACCACAGTTTGCCCGTGGGCCCATCGCCTTCTTGGATGAGACCGTCGGGGCCGCTGAGCGCATTACCACAGAGAGTGAAAAATCAGCTTGGATTAGGCTGTAACTAGACTAGTCCCCTGTCTTTATGTTCATGCTAGGCCGGCTGCAACCAGACTACAAAAGTATGTAGTTTTTTGGTTCACGTGAGAATTATTGCTGTGTCTCGTGTATTTGATGTTTTGATTACAGTGTCACAAAAAACAACGAGCACACAACATAGTATAGTTATGTAAATCATACACACGCACACATTCCAGTTGTTTTTCGTCATGTTTGATGATAGTTGGTCCTTGCTCTATGGGTATGATGCAGGCAGGCTGGCTGATTGATGATGCACTGTTGCGCAAGTTCCAATGATTGGATGATTGCCTTGTGTTTGTGAGTTTGTACTGTAATGTGAGTAATCGTATAAGTTATGATCTTAAGTTAAAGTTTGGAATGAAATTCTGAGGAAGAAATATAATTATTGATTTGTTCTCAAGGAAGGTTGGGCAAAATTGCCGTTTCTGA